>JARJCX010000379.1:0-108677 GCA_029282285.1 Mycena rebaudengoi
ACCTCCACCAGAGATGCCTGGCTCAAGTTCCAGAATTGTACCCACTCAAGCATCTTTGGCTGCAATTGTTGCGTCAAGCTGGAGACTTCACAATGTTCCGCCGAAAACATTCAGTGTTGGTGAAAGCTCTGTGCCACTTGCCGAAGCTCCACCGGATTTTTGGGCCACGCTGGAAGCTCCACAATGTTTGGCGGAGCACATTCAGCCTTGGTCGAGGGTTTGTGTCACTCGCCGAAGCTCCTCAGAGATTTTTGAGCCATGCTGGAGACTCCACAATGTTCAGCGCAGCACATTCAACCTTGGTCGAAGCTCTGTGCTCTCGCCGAAGCACCACTGAGACTTTTGACCCAAGCTGGAAACTGCACAATGTTTGGCAGAGAGCATTGTGCCACTCGCCGAGGCTCTGTTGAGAGTTTTGCACCAAGCTGGAGACTCCACAATGTTCGGCGGAGCACATTCCAATTTGGTCAAAGCTTTGTGCCACTCGCCAAAGCTCCACCACCCCCGCCAGAGATGCCTGGGTCAAGTTCCAGAATTGTACCCACTCCAGCATCTTCAGCTGCGATTTTTGAGTCGAGCTGGAAACTTCACAATGTTCAGCAGAAAACATTCATTGTTGGTCGAAGCTCTGTGCTACTTGCTGAAGCTCCACCAAGAGTTTTGAGCCAAGCTGGAGACTCGACAATGTTCGGTGGAGCACATTCACCCTTGGTTGAAGCTTTGTGTCACTCGTCGAAGCTCCACCACCTCTGCCAGAGATGCCTGGGTGAAGTTCCAGAATTGTACCCACTCCAGTATCTTCAGCTGCGATTTTTGAGTGAAACTGGAGACTTCACAATGTTCGGCGGAAAACTTGATTGTTGGTTGAAGCTCTGTACCACTCGCTGCAGCTCCACCAAGAGTTTTGAGCCAAGCTGGAGACTCCACAATGTTCAACGGAGCACATTCAGCCTTGGTTGAAGCTCTGTGCCACTCGCCGAAGCTCTGCCGAGATTTTTGACTTAAGCTGGAGACTGCACAATGTTTGGCAGAGCACATTCAGCCTTGGTCCAAGGTCTGTGCATCTCGCCAAAGCTCCACCGGCATTTTTGACCCAAGCTGGAGACTGCACAATGCTTGGCAGAGCACATTCAGCCTTGGTTAAGGCTTTGTGCCACTCTCCGAAGCTCCGCCCGGATTTTTGAGCCAGGCTGGGGACTCCACAATGTTTGGTGGAGCACATTCAGCCTTGGTCGAGGCTTTGTGTGGCTGGCCGAAGCTCCACCGAGATTTTTGATCCAAGCTGGAGACTGCACAATGTTTGGCAGAGCACATTCAGCCTTGGTGTAAGCTCTGTGCATCTCACTGAAGCTCTGCCATAATTGTTGAGCCAAGCTCGAGACCCCACACAATGTTTGGCAGAGCACATTCAGCCTTGGTTAAAGCTTTGTGCCACTCGCCAAAGCTCCACCGAGATTTTTGAACCATGCTGGAAACTCCACAATGTTCGGTGGAGCACATTCAGCCTTCGTTGGAGCTCTATGCCACTCACCAAAGCTCCGCTGAGACTTTGACCCAAGCTGGAGACTCCACAATGATTGGCGGAGCACATTCAGCCTTGCTCGAAGCTTTGTGCTACTCGCCGAAGCTCCGTCAGGATTTTTTGAGCCCACTGGACACTCCACAATGTTCGGCAGAGGACATTCAGCCTTGGTCGAAAGCTCTGTGCTTCTCGCTGAAGCTCCACCACCTCCACTGAAGATGTCTGGCTCAAGTTCCAGAATTGTACCCACTCCAGCAATCTTTGGCTGGAGTTTTGAGTCAAACTGGAGACTCCACAATGTTCGGCTGAGCACATTCAGCCTTGGTCGAAGCTATGTGCTTCTCGCCGAGGCTCCACCACCTCCGCCAGAGATGTCTGGCTCAGTTGCAGAATTGTAACCCACTGCAACATATTGAGTCAAGCTGGAGACTCCACAGTGTTTGGTGGAGAACATTCAGCCTTGGTGGAAGCTCTGTGCCACCCACCGAAGCTCTGCCAAGGGTTTTGAGCCAGACTCCACTAATAGGAAAAATGCTCAGACGGGCACAATAAGGTGAACAACTGTATTGCAAACCTAATAGGAATAATACTACGACACCAGTAAGTAAGAGACTAAATAAATAGTAAGGAAGGGACAAACCTCAAATGGGCACAATAAGGTGAACCACTGAGGAATGTCCTGGTGTGTCAACAGCAGTATAAGTAAGGCAGGCAAAGATGCCCACATAGGTGAGAAAACAAAGGAACATCAGGAAAAGGGTTGTGAGCTTCAGCAAGTGGCACAAAGCTTCGACCAAGGCTGAATGTGCTCCGCCGAACATTGTAGAGTCTTGAGCTTGGCTCAAAAATCTCGGCGGAGCTTCGGCGAGTAGCGCAGAGCTTCAACGAGGGGCTGAATGTGCTCGGTCCGAACATTGTGGAGTCTCCGGCATGGCTCAAAAATCTCTGAGGAGCTTTGGCAAGTGCTCTGCCAAACATTTTGGAGCTTCCAGCATGGCCCAAGATCCGGCGGAGGCTTCGGCAAGTGGCACAGAGCTTTGACCAACATTGAATGTTTCTGCCAACATGTGAAGTCTCCAGCCTGAATTAAAAATTGCAGCCAAAGACTGCTAGAGTGGGTACAATTCTGGAACTTGAGCCAGACATCTCCGGCGGAGGTGGGGGAGCTTCTGCGAGAAGCACAGAGCTTTGACCAAGGCTGAATGTGCTTGGCCAAACATTGTGGAGTCTCCAGCTTAGCTCAAAAAATCTCGGCGGAGCTTCGGCGAGTAGCACAGAGCTTCGACCAAGGCGAATGTGCTCTGCCAAACATTGTGGAGTCTCCAGCTTGGGTCAAAAGTCTCGGTGGAGCTTTGGCGATGGCACAGAGCTTCCAACCAGCCTGAATGCGCTCCACCAAACACTTGTGGAGTCTCCAGCGCGGCTCAAAAATCTCGCACAGCTTTGGCGAGTTGCACAAAGCTTTGATCAAATTGGAATGTGCT
The DNA here is from genome assembly GCA_029282285.1 of Mycena rebaudengoi. Taxonomy (NCBI): domain Eukaryota; kingdom Fungi; phylum Basidiomycota; class Agaricomycetes; order Agaricales; family Mycenaceae; genus Mycena; species Mycena rebaudengoi. Next base: position 3,007 of record JARJCX010000379.1, read on the forward strand.
CCGCCGAACATCGTGGAGTCTCCAGCTTGGCGCAAAACTCTCAACAGAGCTTGGTGAGTGGCGCAATGCTCTCTGCCAACATTGTGCAGTCTCCAACTTGGGTCAAAAATTCTCCACGGAGCTTCGGCGAGTGGCACAGAGCTTTGACCAATGTGCTCTGCCGAACATTGCGCAGGTCTTCAGCTTGGGTCAAAATCTCGGCGAAGCTTCGGCGAGTAGCACAGAGCTTTGAGCAAGCTGCTGAATGTGCGTCCTGCCAACATTGTGGAGTCTCCAGCTTGGTGTCAAAGTCTCGGTGGAGCTTTTGGCGAGTGGCACAGAGCTCCAACGAAGGCTGAATGTGCTCCACCGAACATTGTGGAGTCTCCAGCGTGGTTCAAATCTCGGCAGAGCTTTGGTGAGTGGCACAAAGCTTTAACCAAGGCTGATGTGCTCTGCCAAACATTGTGTGGGGTCTCGAGCTTGGCTCAACAATTATGGCAGAGCTTCGGTGAGATGAACACAGATACACAAGGCTTGAATTGTGCTCCGCCGAACATTGTCGAGTCTCCAGCTTGGCTCAAACTCTCGACAAGAGCTTTGGCAGGTAGCACCGAGCTTCGACCAAGGCTGAATGTGCTCACCAAACATTGTCGAGTCTCCAGCTTGACTCAAAACTCTCGGCAGAGCTTTGGCGGGGTGTGAGGGAGACTGTGGTGCCTCTTTGGAAAACAGAGTTCCAAAAATGACTTGTTCTTCCTCTGGGGGATTTCTCGGTAACAGGTGGGTCGATAAGGTTTTGTAAGAAGAGGAGGTCAAACAGAGTTGCCCTTTGGATGCTGTGGGGAGTCAAAAAGGGGGGATAATGCGAAAAATACCTTGTCAGATAAGCACACTGCTTTGTAACTTCACTCCGAGACAATATTCAAGTCTCCACTCGTCTTTCTCTATCACTTTCCCTTTGAACTGGGTGATAGTTGATGTGACTGATTCTCCCAAGGTGGGTTAGCCGTGGCGGCTTGATGAAGGCTTATAGACTCAACGTGTGTTGGACTCGTGCATTTGGCGTGGGGAGTTGGTCATTGGTCTAGTCAGTCCACGATTTGGTCCAAGATGCCTTGGTCGTTCCTCTCTGCGTGAGCAGTGGTTTTCGATGGTCAAGGGAGCAGTGAGTATGGGTCAGACGTTCGGTATGAACCGTCTAGAGATGAGTGGTCAAGTGTCTCATGACAAGTTAGATGGTTAGTGTGTGTGTGTGTGTGTGTGGTGTCAACAGTGTATTGGGGGATTGGTTACACTAGGGACACTAGTGGGGGAAAAAACCGCTCCAAGGCTGTCTATGTACTGCTGAGCGATCCAGGTCCTTTTATACCTCGCAGCTATCCCCTTTGGAGCATCTCTACATGTCCTCAGTCCGCTTCCTCGGTGTTCCATCTTGTTCCTTCATGTTTCATGTATCTCGAGGCGCCGCGACTAGTCGAAGATAGTTGCCTTTTTGGGCCCAACTCGTGTCGAGGTGTGGCGACTCACGAACTGCTACCTTCCTAATTCGTCCAAAGTCCGTCAAGGAGTGACAACTGAGGTCTGAATTTGGATGAAACGTGTGCGATGTGTCGGGTGCGAGGTATCGGGGACGTGGTTGGCATGGATATTGGTGACGGCGTGTAGAAGTGGTCCAATGTGCTGGTGCGAGTGCGACACTGGGGTGCTGAGATGTGGAAAGGTGTGGCAAGTTGGGAAGTTGTAGCGGCTTGGATGATATAGGAAAGGTCATCGCAGCTTGTACTTGGTCGTGAGTCATCGTATACGCTGGGGCGTACACAGCGCATGTGGGAGCCCCACAGTGGGTAGCACTGAGCTTCGACCAAGGCTGAATGTGGTCTACCGAGCATTGTGAAGTCTCCAGCTTGCCTCAAAAATCCAGCTGAAGATGCTGGAGTGGGTACAATTCTGGACCTTGAGCCAGACACCTCTGGCGGAGGTGGTGGAGCTTTGACAAGAGGCACAGAGCTTCAACCAAGACTGAATGTGCTCTGCCAAACATTGTGGAGTCTCCAGCGTGGCTCAAAAATCTCGGTGGAGCTTCAGCGAGATGCACAGAGCTTCGACCAAGGCTGAATGTGCTCTGCCAAACATTGTGGAGTCTCCAGCTTGGCTCAAAACTCTCGGCAGAGCTTCAGCAAGTGGCACAAAGCTCTCTGTCAAACATTGGGCAGTCTCCAGCTTGGGTCAAAAGCCTCGGCATGCACAGAGCTTTGACCAAGGCTGAATGTGCTCTGCTGAACATTGTGGAGTCTCCAGCGTGGCTCAAAAATCTCGATGGAGCTTCGGCAAGGTGCACAGAGCTTCGACCAAGGCTGAATGTGCTCTGCTGAACATTGTGGAGTCTCCAGCGGGCTCCAAAATCTCGGCGGAGCTTTGGCGAGCCACACAAGGCTTCGACCAAGGCTGACTGTGCTCTGCCGAACATTGTGGAGTCTCGAGCTTGGCTCAAAAACCTCGGTGGAGCTTCGGCGAGTGGCACAAACTTTCAACCAAGGTGGAATGTGCTCAGCTGAACATTGTGGAGTCTCCAGCTCAGTGTTGCAGTTACGGTTTAAGCCTTAATATTAAGGCTTTATAACGAACTGCACACTTAATTTAACCCTTAATATCATCATGTGCATCTTTCCACATGGCATCTCTCTTTTTTTATTTGCATCCAAGGGTCCCCCAAACCGTCCTGGTACTTCAAGCATGCCTCCAAAAGAGGGAGCTCTTTGGGAGTTCTTTTTCAAAGGCCCAAAACAAAATGTCTCCATCAATGAAGTCTACTGTCTTGGCTGCATCCGCCATCATCAATGTGTCAAAGACCCCCCAAACGACACAGATTTAGTATTGAAGGACACACTCAAATGGGAGGAGGTGACATTTACAGCAGATACATCTAATCCTGCACATAATTCCCACTCTCACCATCATTGACCAATGTCCACCAGCTCATGAAGAATCAGGGCATGTCCGTGGAGAGAAGTCTGCCATGATTGCACATCTGATTGGCAGAAAACCGTGTCCATATGCGTCATCAGTGGCGAAAAGAAAAGCTGCACAGATCAAGGCGATGACACGTCAGACACTGCACCAACCTCAAAAAACAAAAGAGGTTGTTTTACAATGTCAAGAAGGCCATGAAGCAGCCGGAACTGGTGGCGCCAACATCCCATTTAGTCCAGCAGAGATAGAACGTGTCTGCAATCAGTTTCTACACACTACAATTTCAGCCAATCTTCCTTTCCAATGGACGGAAGACGTTGAAATCATCAAGCTGTTCATCATGTTTTGATCCATTGGAGTCTCCAGCAGGCTCAAAAATCTCGGCGAAGCTTCGGCAAGCCACACAAAGCTTCAACCAAGGCTGAATGTGCTCCGCCAAACATTGTGGAGTCTCCAGCATGGCTCAAAAATCTTGGTGGAGCTTCAGTGAGTGGCACAAAGCTTTAACCAAGGCCACATTCAACCTTGGTTGAAGCACTGTGCTTCTCGCCGAAGCTCCAACACCTCCGCCCGAGATGTCTGGGTCAAGTTCCAGAATTGTACCCACTCCAGGATCTTCGGCTGCGATTTTTGAGTCAAGCTGGAGACTCCACAATGTTTGGCACATTCAGCCTTGGTCAAAGGCCTGTGCCACTTGCCGAAGCGCCGCCGATATTGTTGACCCAAGCTGGAGACTGCACAATGTTTGGCAGAGCACATTCAGCCTTGGTTAAAGCTTTGTGCCACTCTCCGACGCTCCACCGAGATGTTTGACGCAAGCTGGAGACTGCACAATGTTCCGCAGAGCACATTCAGCCTTGGTCAAAGTTCTGTGCTTCTCGCTGCAGCTCCACTGAGATTTTTGAGCCACGCTAGAGACTCCACAATGTTTGGGAGAGCATATTCAGCCTTGGTTAAAGCTCTGTGCTTCTTGCAGAAGCTCCAACACCTCCGCCGGAGATGTCTGGCTCAAGTTCCAGAATTGTACCCACTCCAGCATCTTTGGCTTGTGGAGTCTCCAGCGTGGCTCAAAAATGTCAGGGGAGCTTCGGTGAGTGGCACAGAGGTTTAACCAAGGCTGAATGTGCTCCGCTGAACATCGTCGAGTCTCAAGCTTGGGTCAAAACTCTTGGCAGAGCTTCGGCAGGTGGCACAGAGCTTACACCAAGGCTGAATGTGCTCTGCCAAATATTTTGGAGTCTCTAGCCTGATTCAAAAATCCCAGCCGAAGATGCTGGAGTGGGTACAATTCTGGAACTTGAGCCAGACATCTCTGGTGGAGGTTGTGGAGCTTCGGCAAGTGGCACAGAGCTTCAATCAAGGCTGAATGTGCTCCGCCGAACATTGTGGAGTCTCCAGCTTGGCTCAAAAATCTCGGCGCGGCTTTGGCAAGTGGCACAAAGCTTCGACCAAGGCTGAATGTTCTCCGCCGAACATTGTGGAGCCTCCAGCTTGACTCAAAAATTCCAGCCAAAGACTGCTGGAGTGGGTACAATTCCGGTACAATTCTGGAACTTGACCCAGACATCTCCAGTGGAGGTGATGGAGCTTCAATGAGTGACACAAAGCTTCGACCAAGGCTGAATGTGCTCCGCCGAACATTGTGCTGTCTCCAGCGTGGCTCCAAAATCTCGGCAGAGCTTCGGCGAGTGGAATGATTCTAAGGTCTACCATGCTCAATCACATTGATCGTGACACCATTGATCGTGACACCCCACACAAAATTGGGAGACCCCGGCCTCAGCATGGACTGACCCCCAATCTGTATGAGGCACACATGCCCCACAGCCTGCCTTCACCAGCACCGATGCCCCACACAACCTTGGGGAAACCCCGGCCTCAGAGAGTTTTGGCGAGAAGCACAGAGCTTCGAGCTCAAGTTTCAGAATTGTACCCACTCCAGCATCTTCAGCTGTGAGTTTTGAGTCAAGCTGGAGACTCCACAATGTTCAGCGGAGAACATTCAGCCCTGGCGGCAGCTCTATGCCACCTGCCAAAGCTCTGGCAAGAGTTTTGAGCCAAGCTGGAGACTCCACTAATAGGAATAATACTCAGACAGGCACAATAAGGTGAACGACTGAGGAATGTCCTAAGCTTGGTGCCAACAAGTTTTTTGCAGCGGTGATGTGGAACAGGAACCATGAGCGTGAGGAGGGCAACTCGGCATGCATGGTGGTTGACCACAACCTGAATTTGGGATTCATGGATCACAAATTCGGTGGTGCACATTCAGCCTTGGTTGAAGCTGCGTGTTGTAACCTGCATATATCACAGTGTTGTCTGCCCATCACAGTTCTGTCACAGTATGTGTTGTGACCACTGGCAGCGCGACTGCTTTTTTGTACGATGCCATGAAGTGGTATTGGGATAAGCCATCCCCAACACTATTCCAGGTCTCGTTGCAGATGGGGCGCAAATCAATGCGGTGCCAAACTGGATTATGGGTGAGTTTGAGGACATGCAATTTAGAGTCGTTTCCTGTGTCCGAGAAGGCAGGGTCCATGAGCACATTTGTGCAATTTGCCGAAGCTCTGCCGAGATTTTTGACCCAAGGTGGTGACTCCACAATGTTTGGCAGAGCACATTCAGTTAAGGCTTTGTGCCATTCGCCGAAGCTCTGCCCGGATTTTCGAGCCAGGCTGGAGACTCCACAATGTTTGGTGGAGCACATTCGGCCTTGGTCAAAGCTTTGTGTGGCTCACCGAAGCTCCACTGGATTTTTGGGCCACACTGGGAACTCCACAGTATTCGGCGGAGCATATTCAGCCTTGGTCAAAGCTTTGTGCAATTCACTGAAGCTCCGCCGCGATTTTTGCAATGTTTGGTGGAGCACATTCTGCCTTGGTTAAAGCTTTGTGCCACTCGCTGAAGCTCTGCCCAGATTTCTGACCCACACTGGAGACTCCACAATGTTTGGCTGAGCACATTCAGCCTTGGTTGAAGCTCTGTGCTTCTCGCTGAAGCTCCAACACCTCCGCCAGAGATGTCTGGCTCAAGTTCTGGAATTGTACCCACTCCAGCATCTTCAGCTGCGATTTTTTAGTCAAGCTGGAGACTCCACAATGTTTGACAGAGCACATTCAGCCTTGGTGGAAGCTCTGTGCCACTCGCCGAAGCTCCACCGAGATTTTTGACCCAAGCTAGAGACTGCACAATGTTTGGTGGAGCACAGTCAGCCTTGGTCGAAGCTTTGTGCCACTCGTCGAGGCTCCGCCAGATTTTTGGGCCACACTGGAGACTCCAGATGTTCATGGAGCACATTCAGCCTTGGTCAAAGCTCTGTACCACTCGCCGAAGCTCCATGACCTTTGCCGGAGATGTCTGGCTCAAGTTCCAGAATTGTACCCACTCCAGCATCTTCAGCTGCGATTTTTGAGTCAAGCTGGAGACTCCACAATGTTCGGTGGAGAACATTCAGCCTTGGTGGAAGCGTTGTGCCCCCCGCTGAAGCTCCACCAACAGTTTAGAGCCAAGCTGGAGACTCTACTAATAGGAATAATACTCAGACAGGCACAATAAGGCGAATGACCGAGGAATGTACCTGTTCATCAACAGCAGTATATGTGAAGCAGGCAAAGATGCCTCCATAGGAAAGAAAACAAAGGAACGTCAGGAAAAGGTTAGTACAGTATTACAGGGGCAGGTTTACGTATGCGGAAACTGGTTCCGCATACTGACTTTATGGCACATTGAGCCGATACTCCAACATCCACAATGTTCGGCGGAGCACAGTCAGCCTTGGTCGAAGCTCTGTGGTTCTCGTCGAAGCGCCACCACTGTAGCCGAAAATGTCTGGGTCAAGTTCCAGAATTGTACCCACTCCAGCATCTTCGGCTGTGATTTTTGAGTCAAGCTGGAGACTGCACATTGTTCAGCAGAACACACTCAGCCTTGGTGGAAGCTCTGCCACTTGCCAAAGCTCCACCGAAAGTTTTGAGCCAAGCTGGAGACTCCACCATGTTTGGCGGAGCACATTCAGACTTGGTTGGAGCTCTGTGCCACTCACCGAAGCTCTGCCAAGACTTCTGAGCCAAGCTGGAGACTCCACAATGTTCGGTGGGGCACATTGAGCCTTGGTCGAAGCTTTGTGCCACTCGCCGAATCTCTGCAGAGATTTTTGAGCCACGCTGGAGACCCCACAATGTTCAGCAGGGCACATTCGGCCTTGGTTGAAGCTCTGTGCTTCTCGCCGAAGCTCCACCACCTCTACCAGAGATGTGTGACTCAAGTTCCAGAATTGTACCCACTCCAGCATCTTCGGATGAGATATTTGATTGAGCCCAGATAGTGACTCTCTTTGGCAGAGCAGATTCACCCTTGGTCAAAGCTCTATGCCACTCGGTGATGCTCCCTGAAGAGTTCTGAGGCATCCACAATATTTGGTGGAGCAGATTCAGGATTGGTTGAGGCTCGCCAACGCTCTACCAGCTCTGCCAGTGATGTTCGGCTGAGCAGATTCACTCTTGCTCGAAGCTTTCTGCCACTCCTAGATGCTCCAGACAATCAATGTGATTGAGCATGGCGGACCTTTGAATCATTTTAAATGCCCAATGAATGTTCTGGTGGCACGCACTTTAGGAATATTTGAAAAGACATTCAAGATGTCATTCAGAATTCTGAATGACGTCTGTGCAGACCTTCACATTTGCATTGTGGACCCTACCCGAGGCTGTGATCAATGTTCATGATGGATCCGGCATACAGGTGGTAAGCTTCCATGTTGAGGAGTTGCTTGCATCGCCAGAGTCGTTTATGTCCTGGGGCGAGGCGGTCGACGCAACTATACCTGTCGCTTTGCCCCGGTAGCGTCGCCAACACACCATCCTCGAATGTGTATCGTGCGCCATCCTCCACCGAGTCCAGCCTCACCACCAACTCCCTTGCTTTATTCGACATCATCAATGTTCATGATGGATCCGGTGTACAGGCGGTAAGCTTCCATGGTGAGGAGTTGCTTGCATCGCCAGAGTCGCTTATGTCCTGGGGTGAGGCGGTCGACACGACCATAGCTGTCGCTTTGCCCCGGTAGCATCGCCAACACATCATCCTCGAATGTGTACCATGCGCCATCCTCCACCGAGTCCAGCCTCACCACCGACTCCCTTGCTTTATTCGACATCATCAATAGCACCTCCATCATCTCATCCACATTCAAGTGCGTCTAGCCCTGTGCTTACTCCCACGGTGTGGATCAGGTTGCTGTCGAGGCTTTCTTGCAAGCAGGGCAACCATACCCCGGAGACGATGGGGTACAGGCAGAGCAGCGGCGGAGGTGGTGGAGCTTAGGTGAGCAGCCCAGGGCTTCGACCAAGGCTGAATGTGCCCCACCGAACATTGTGGATGTTGGAGTATTGGCTCGATGCACCATAAAGTCAGTATGCAGAACCAGTTTCCGTATACGTAAACCTGCCCCTGTAATACTGTACTAACCTTTTCCTGATGTTCCTTTGTTTTCTTTCCTATACAGGCATCTTTGCCCGCTTCACATATACTGCTGTTGACACACAGGGACATTCCTCGGTCATTCACCTTATTGTGCCTGTCTGAGTATCATTCCTATTAGTGGAGTCTCCAGCTTGGCTCTAAACTGTCGGTGCAGCTTCGGCAGGGGGCACAAAGCTTCCACCAAGGCTGAATGTTCTCCACCAAACATTGTGGAGTCTCCAGCTGGACTCAAAAATTCCAGCCTAAGAGTGCTGGAGTAGGTACAATTCTGGTACAATTCTGGAACTTGACACAGACATGTCCGGCAGAGGTGGTGAAGCTTCGGCGAGAAGCACAGAGCTTCAACCAAGGCTGAATGTGCTCCACGAACATTGTGGAGTTTCCAGCGTGGCCCAAAAATCTGGTGGAGCTTCGGTGAGCCACACAAAGCTTCGACCAAGGCTGAATGTGCTCCGCCAAACATTGTAGAGTCTCCAGCCTGGCTCAAAAATCCGGGCGGTTCAGTGAGTAGCACACAGCTTCAACCAAGGCTCTGCCAAACATTGTGGAGTCTCCAGCTTGGGTCAAAAGTCTCGGCGGAGCTTTGGTGAGTGGCACAGAGCTCCAACCAAAGCTGAATATGCTCCACCGAACATTGTGGAGTATCCAGTGTGGCTGAAAAATCTCGGCAGAGCTTCGGCGAGTGGCACAAAGGTTTAACCAAGGCTGAATGTGCTCTGCCAAACATTGTGTGGGATCTCGAGCTTGGCTCAACAATTATGGCAGAGCTTCGGCGAGATGCACAGAGCTCACACCAAGGCTGAATGTGCTCTGCTGAACATTGTGCAGTCTCCAGCTTGGGTCAAAAATCTCCACGGAGCTTCGGTGAGTGGTACAGAGCTTCGACCAAGGCTGAATGTGCTCCACTGAACATTGTGGAGTCTCCAGCGTGGCTCAAAAATCCCAGCAGAGCTTCGGCGAGTGGCACAGAGCTTCGACCAACACTGAATCTGCTCCACCAAATCTTGTGGAGCTTCCAGCGTGGCCCCAAAATTCGGCAGAGCTTCAGCGAGTGGCACAAAGCTTCGACCCAGGCTGAATGTGGTCCACCAAACATTGTGGAGTCTCGAGCTTGGCTTAAAAATCTCGGCGGAGCTTCGGCTAGTGGCACAGAGCTTCGATCAAGGCTGAATGTGCTCCGCTGAACATTGTGGAATCTCCAGCAGGCCCAAAAATCTCGGCGGATGTTTAAGTCCCCGTTTTAGGATGGTGGAGCAATCATCGCCCAATATTGCCCGTTTTAACGCGTCGAACACGCTCCCAAAGGTGAGGATGGGACTTAGACGTGAAATCCAGAGTGAAGACGTGTCCTGTCATCACGTCGCGTCTGTGACATGCAAGAGCGGGAATCGTATGGCGTGTTCCCATTTCAGCAATGATTGCTCCCACGGTGGCTTGTCAGTCGTGTGTTTTGCTCTGTTCTACCCAGGATCTTGCTTGACAACGTGTAGGACCGTCCGTTCTACCCATGGCCATCAAACTGCCCCTGAGAGCGGGTTTGCGAGGACGGAACCAAGAGTTTGGGGCTGCAAATGGGCCATTCTATGGAATTGGAGGACCGTCGTCGGAATTGGAGGCCCGTCTTTGATCCTGAGTCTAAACTGCGCTGTCTTCTGTCCTTGCATAGTTTTGCTGTGTTTTTAAAGAGATGTCGTGCCTATCATATGGTTAACGTGTACTGTCTTCGTGATATTGCGTCCGCTCTGCTTGTACGGTTATGGTGGGGGAAACCCGTTCTCGTTTGTGAATATTGTGTGATTCGGCGTCGGTTGGTGGGTTGTCCGAAGAACTAGCCCACAACGCATGGTGCTGTTCTCTGGAATGAGGAGGTCTTTGAAGTCTATGTTGTCTACGATATCTTTGGTGTCATCTTCTCCATCTGGTACAACATACTCTACAACTACATCTTTTGCTTTCCCTCTCCATTTGACGGGATTGGTAAACGGGATCGGGTGCATTCCAATCCGCCTCTTCCTCGGGAGGGTGTTGCCCACGCTGAGGCTGGGGTTTCCACGCTGAGGCCCGGGTCACCCAAGTTTGTGTGGGGTGTCAAGACGGAGGATAGCTGTTGATATTGTTCCTTTGAGTTCAGTTGCAGTCTAAGTACCAAAGAAGTAAAGTCTAAGACGATCTCAAGTGACCTAAAGTTCAGTCCAAGTGTGGCTTAAGTTGTCGGAGTTGTCCAAGTACACTCGCGACTGTGTTTCGTTTCCATCCAAACACCCCAAAGATAGTGTTTCTCTTGTGAGAGACTTTAGTCAAGGTTCTTGAGTGATACTCGCGAATATTCCCAAGGGCACAATTAGATTTATAGTCATTCATTGCAACTGTCTACAGTTCATCCTACTCAATTCTGATTGAGAGGACCCTATTTATAGAAGCACCAATATAGTCAAGTAGTAGTAGTGTGTGTGTGTGTTGGGTGTAGTTCATTTTGTGTGCGTCTTGCGCATATCTTGAGATTATACTTTTCACGACTATACTTGGTGCACCGTTTCACCGCCCGCCGAAGCTCCGCCGAGAGTTTTGAGCCAAGCTAGGAGACTCCACAATGTTTGGTGGAGCACATTCCGTGTTGGTTGAAACTTTGCGCCACTCGCCGAAGCTCCACTGAGATTTTTGAGCCAAGCTCGAGACTCCACAATTTCCGGTGGAGCACAATCAGCCTTGGTCAAAGCCCTGTGCTTCTCACCTAATCTTCACCACCTCCGCCGGAAATGTCTGGCTCAAGTTCCAGAATTGTACCCACTCTAACATCTTCGGCTGCGATTTTTGAGTCAAGCTGGAGACTTCACAATGTTTGGTGGAGCACATTCAGCCTTGGTCAAAGCTCTGCACTTCTTGCTGAAGCTCCACCACCTCTGCCAGAGATGTCTGGCTTAGAAACCAATCTAGCATCTTTGGCCCGGATGTTTGAGTCAAGCTGGAGACTTCACCATATTCGGCGGAGCATCTATTCCTGGCTTGCAGTACCCATTGTCAAGAATACTTCCCCGATGGTGTACCACGGCTAGTTCAGGTTACAGGGAATGGGGAGGGCAGTGGAAGGCCGCTATCTGCACACCAACAAACAAATTGAAGAATGAGAACAGGCAAGGAAAGGATGAAGAGGGGGGTAGCACGTGTGGTTGCTGGTATGCCAGCCAGCTCTGGCACTCTGGGGTAGACGTGCATGCAGGCGTGTTTAAATTTGCATGGGCGAGGTGCAGCTTGGAGAGGCTATGGCCGCTTTGTCGACTCAAGACAGGAGGCACGCAAAGGAGGAAAGGATTGGAGAGTGTTCATGTTCATTTGGTGTCAACGGGGTAGGGTGGGATTACACAATCAGAGTCACGTTACATTGAAAAATAGGGGCTTATGTCCTCACAAGAAATCCCTGTGGGTCCACGGAGGCCCTCCCCAAAATAATCTCCGCTGTCCCCGACATTCCCATTAAAGACTGTTCATTTCTTGGAACCTGAAACTTTATGCTTCAAGCTTGAGTCTCCCGTACTGATACACATCCATTGCAATGCTTCAAGGAATGTGTGTGATCTCTTCGGAGATCAGACACGTTTTCCTAACATCTTCGGCTCCGATTTTTGAGTCACGCTGGAGACTCCACAGTGTTTGGTGGAGAACATTCAGCCTTGGTGGAAGCTCTGTGCCACCCACCGAACCTCCGCCGAGAGTTTTCAGCCAGACTCCACTAATAGGAAAAATACTCAGACAGGCACAATAAGGTGAACGACTGTATTGCAAACCTAATAGGAATAATACTACAACACCAGTAAGTAAGGAAGGGATAAACCTCAAACGAGCACAATAAGGTGAACCACTGAGGAATGTGCTGGTGTGTCAACAGCAGTATAAGTAAGGCAGGTAAAGATGTCCACATAGGTGAGAAAACAAAGGAATATCAGGAAAAGGGTAGTACAGTATTACGGGGGCAGGTCTACATATGCGGAAACTCATGCCGCATACTGACTTTATGGCGCGTCAAGCCAATACTTCAACATCCACAATGTTCGTTGGAGCACGTTCAGCCTTGGTCGAAACTCTGTGCTTCTTGCCGAAGCTTCACCACCTCCGCCGGAGATGTCTGGCTCAAGTTCCAGAATTGTACCCACTCCAGCATCTTCGGCTGCAATTTTTGAGTCTAGCTGGAGACTTCACAATGTTCGGCGGAAACATTCAGCCTTGGTCGAAGCTCTGTGCCACTGGCTGAAGCTCCACCGAGAGTTTTGAGCCAAGCTGGAGACTCCACAATGTTCGGCAGAGCACATCCAGCCTTGGTTGAAGCTCTGTGCCACTCATCAAAGCTCCACCACCTCTGCCAGAGGTGTCTGGCTCAAGTTCCAGAATTGTACCCACTCCAGCATCTTTGGCTTGGATTCTTGAGTCAAGCTGGAGACTCCACAATGTTCGGCAGGGCACATTCAGCCTTGGTCGAAGCTCTGGGCATCTCGCCGAAGCTCTGCTGAGATTTTCGAGCCAGGCTGGAGACTCCACAATGTTTGGCGGAGCACATTCAGCCTTGGTCGAAGCTTTGTGCCACTCGCCGAATCTCCACAGAGATGTTTGAGCCAAGCTGGAGACCCCACAATGTTCAGCGGGGCACATTCAGCCTTGGTCGAAGCCCTGGGCTGCTCACCTAAGCTCCACCACCTCTGCTGCTGCTCTGCCTGTACGCCATCATCTCTGGGGTAGGGTTGCCCTGCTTGCAAGAAAGCCTCGACAGCAACCTGATCCGCACCATGGGAGTCAGCACAGGGCTTGACAAGCTCGAATGTGGATGAGACGATGGAGGCGCTATTGATGATGTCGAATGAAGCAAGGGAGTCGGTGGTGAGGCTGGACTCGGTGGAGGATGGCGCATGGTACACATTCGAGGATGATGTGTTGGCGATGCTACCGGGGCAAAGCGACAGGTATGGTCGTGTCGACCGCCTCACCCCAGGACATAAGCGACTCTGGCGATGCAAGCAACTCCTCACCATGGAAGCTTACCGCCTGTACACCGGATCCATCATGAACATTGATCACAGCCTCGGGTAGGGTCCACAATGCAAATGCGAAGGTCTGCACAGACATCATTCATAATTCTGAATGACATCTTGAATGTCTTTTCAAATATTCCTAAAGTGTGTGCCACTAGAACATTCATTGGGAATTTAAAATGATTCTAAGGTCTGCCATGCTCAATCACATTGATTGTCTGGAGTATCTGGGAGTGGCACAAAGCTTCGAGCAAGAGTGAACCTGCTCAGCCGAACATCACCGGCAGAGCTGGTAGAGCGTTGGCGAGCCTCAACCAATCCTGAATCTGCTTCACCAAATATTGTGGATGCCTCAGAACTCTCCAGGGAGCATCACTAAGTGGCATAGAGCTTTGACCAAGGGTGAATCTGCTCTGCCAAAGAGAGTCACTAGCTGGGCTCAATCAAATATCTCATCTGAAGATGCTGGAGTGGGTACAATTCTGGAGCTTGAGCCAGACATCTCCGGTAGAGGTGGTGGAGCTTCAACGAGAAGCACAGAGCTTCAACCAAGGCTGAATGTGCCCTGCCAAACATCGTGGGGTCTCCAGCGTGGCTCAAAAATCTCTGCGGAGATTCGGCGAGTGGCACAAAGCTTCGACCAAGGCTGAATGTGTCCTGCTGAACATTGTGGAGTCTCCAGCTTGGCTCAAAAGTCTCGGCGGAGCTTCGGTGAGTGGCACAGAGCTCCAACCAGGTCTGAATGTGCTCTGCCAAACATGGTGGAGTCTCCAGCTTGGCTCAAAACTTTCGGTGGAGCTTTGGTGAGTGGCACAGAGCTTCCACCAAGGCTGAATGTGCTCTGCTGAACATTGTGCAGTCTCCAGCTTGACTCAAAAATCGCAGCCAAAGATGCTGGAGTGGGTACAATTCTGGAAGTTGACCCAGACATCTTCAGTGGTGGTGGTGGCACTTTGGCGAGAACCACAGAGCTTCGACCAAGGCTGACTGTGCTCTGCCAAACATTGTGGATGTTGGAGTATTGACTCGACGTGCCATAAAGTCAGTATGCGGAACCAGTTTCCGCATATGTAAACCTGCTGCTGTAATACTGTACTAACCTTTTCCTGATGTTCCTTTGTTTTCTTACCTATGCAGGCATCTTTGCCCGCTTCACGTATACTGCTGTTGACACACAGGGACATTCCTCGGTCGTTCACCTTATTGTGTCTGTCTGAGTATTATTCCTATTAGTGGAGTCTCCAGCTTGGCTCTAAACTGTTGGTGCAGCTTTGGCAGGGGGCATAAAGAGTCCACGCTGAGGCCGGGGTCTCCCAAGTTTGTGTGGGGTGTCATGATCAATGTGATTGAGCATGGCGAACCTTAGAATCATTCCACTCACCGAAGCTCCGCTGAGATTTTTGACCCAAGATGGAGACTCCACAATGTTTGGTGGACTACATTCAGCCTCGGTCAAAGCTCTGTGCTTCTCGCCGAAGCTCCACCGAGAGCTTTGAGCCACGCTGGAGACTCCACAATGTTTGGCGGAGCACATTCAGCCTTGGTCGAAGCTCTGTGCCACCCCCCAAAGCTCCGCCGAGATTTTTGACCCAAGCTGAAGACTGCACAATGTTTGGCAGAGCACATTCAGCCTTGGTTAAAGCTCCGTGCTCCTTGCCGAAGCTCCACCGAGATTTTTGAGCCACGCTATATACTCCACAATGTTTGGTGGAGCACATTCAGCCTTGGTGGAAGCTCTGTGCCACCTGCTGAAGCTCTGCCAAGAGTTTTGAGCCAAGCTGGAGACTCAACAATGTTTGATGGGGCACATTCAGCCTTGGTGGAAGCTCTGTGCCTCTCGCCAAAGCTCCACCAAGAGTTTTGAGCCAAGCTGGAGACTCCACAATGTTTGGCAGAGCACATTCAGCCTTGGTCGAAGCTTTGTGCCACTCACCGAGGCTCCGCCGGATTTTTGGGCCATGCTGGAGACTCCACAATGTTCGCGAAGCACATTCAGCCTTTGTCGAAGCTCTGTGCCACTCGCTAAAGCTCCGCCCAGATTTTTGAGCCAAGCTGGAGACCCCAAAATGTTTGGCAGAGCACATGCAGCTTTGGTCGAAGCTTTCTGCCACTCACCGAAGCTCCACCGCCTTTGCTGGAGATGTCTGGCTCAAGTTCCAGAATTGTACCCACTCCAGCATCTATAGCTGCAATTTTTGAGTCAAGCTGGAGACTCCACAATGTTCGGCGGAGAACATTCAGCCTTGGTCGAAGCTTTGTGTCACTCGCCAAAGCTGCGCCGAGATTTTTGAGCCAAGCTGGAGACTCCACAATGTTCGGCAGAGCACATTCAGCCTTGGTCGAAGCTCTGTGCCACTTGCTGAAGCTCCACCACCTCCACCAGCCTTGTCACCAAATCACTCAAGACACTCATATGGATTCAAGATGAGGCAGAAAATAAACAGAGGCTGGTCCAATGCTGCCCAATGCTTCTCAAGCCGTGCGAGCATACCTTTGGACACAGTCTTATTTGAGTGCTGTGCAAAATGACGATATAGGCCTGCAAAGGTCAGTAGAACTTGGTCGCCGTGCGTATTGTTGGCTTGATTAATGTTCTTTGCATAACAAATTGGCTCTATGTCATCAACAAGTGTCCGCAGCGAGGGCCAGAAATGGGTATTCTCAAGCAGATTGCACTGAGCATTGGCAGTTTCAGTTATTTTCTTTACCACCTTCCGGTTTTGCTCATGTCCGAGCTGCGCTTCGATTATCTCTTCCCGGCGAAGGTATGCTGTATGCCGGAGGGGAGCTTTGAGATCGAGGAGACAATGAAAGGCCACATAATGTGTTGTCCACCAGGTGATGTTTGCAAGAGGATACATGAGCACCACAAAATTGTTCTCAGGTTGTGCATCATCAAAGATCTTGCACACGCAGTCATGAGAAAGAATCCAATGAATAAGATCTGTAGCCTGTTCAGCAACCACAGAAGCCTCCTCATTAACTGTTAAGTAGTCGCTGAGGACAAGTTGTCCCTTGGTTGAATGAGAATACTGGAAATTATATGGAAAGAATTTGTAGCACTCACTTGATGGGCACAACAAGGAACGACAAATATCCACAGCTGCTTCAAACCAAGATCTTTATGGCCTCGTTTGGCTACCCCCATCGTTATTGTAGACAAAGACCATCACGTAGAAACTGATCACGGACATGTTCTATCTCTGCCAAACTAAATGGGATTTTGGCGCTGTGGGGCTCCTACATGCGCTGTGTACGCCCCAGCGTATGCAACGACTCACGACCAAGTACAAGCTGCGATGACCTTTCCTTTATCATCTGAGCCGCTAAAACTTGCCAACTCACCACACCTTTTCATCTCAGCACCCCACAGCATCGCACCCGCACCAGCACATTGGACCACTTCTACACACCATTACCAATATCCATGCCAATCACGTCCCTGATACCTCGCACCCGACACATCGCACATGTTTCACCCAAATTCGGACCTCAGTCGTCGCTCCTTGATGGACGTTGGACGAATTAGGAAGGTAGCAGTTCGCGAGTCGCCATGCCTTGACACGATTTGGGCCCAAAAAGGCAGCTATCTTCGACTAGTCGCGATGCCTTGGAATACATGAAACACGAAGGAACGAGATGGAACACCGAGGAAGCGGACTGAGGACATGTAGAGATGCTCCAAAGGGGATAGCTGCGAGGTATAAAAGGACCTGGATCGCTCAGCAGTAGAGGGAGAACTTTGGAGCAGTTTTTCCCCCACTAGTCTTCTAGTGTAAACCAATCCCCAATACATTGTTCACACACACACACACACACTAACCATCTAACTTGTCGCGAGACACTTGACCATTCATCCTCTAGACGGTTCATACTGAATATCTGACCCATACTCACCGCTCCCTTGACCATCGAAAACCACTGCTCACACAGAGAGGAACGACCAAGGCATCTCGGACCAAATTGCGGACTGACTAGACTAACGACCGACTCTCCATGCCAAACGCATGAGTCCAATGCACATTGAGCCTATAACCCTTCGTCAAGCCGCCACGGCTAACCCACCTTTGGGAGAACCAGTCGCATCAACTATCGCCTAGTTCAAAGGGGAAAGGCGATAGAAGAAAGACAGAGTGGAGACTTGAATATTGTCTCAGATTGAAGTACAAGGGCAGTGTGCTTATCTGAACAAGGTATTTTTCGCATTATCCGCCATTTTTGACCTCCCACAGCATCCCAAGGGCAAACTCTGTTTGACCTCCTCTTCTTACAAACACTTATCGACCCACTTGTTAATGAGAAATCCCCCAGAGGAAGAACAAGTCATTTTTGGAACTCCGTTTCCCAAAGAGGTGCTGCAGTCTCCCTCACAGCACCACCAGTTCCAGCTTCTTCATGGCCTTCTTGACATTGCGAAACAACCTCTTTTGTTTTTTTGAGGTTGGTGCAGTGTCTGACTTGTCATAGGTCAAATCCACAGATGAGGTCGACCCTTGATCTGTGCAGCTTTTCCTTTGGCCACTGATGACCCATATGGACACAGTTCAGATGTGCGATCATGGCAGACTTCTCTCCACGGACATGGCCTGATTCTTCAGGAGCTGGTGGTGATTGGTCAATGATGGTGAGAGTGGGAATTATGTGTGGGATTAGACATACCTGCTGTAAATGCCGCCTCCTCCCATTTGAGTCTGTCCTTCAATACTAAATCTGTGGGGTTTGGGGGGTCTTCGACACATCAATGATGGCGGATGCAGCCTAGACAGTAGGCTTCATTGATGGATGCATTTTGTTTGGGCCTTTGAAAAAGAACTCCCAAAGAGCTCCCTCTTTTGGAGGCATGCTTGAAGTACCAGGTCCTCCGATGCAAAGAAAAAAAGACAGATGCCATGTGGCATGATGCATGTGATGATATTAAGGGTTAAATTAAGTGAAGAGTTCGTTATGAAGCCTTAATATTAAGGCCATATTAAGCCTTAGCCTTAATTAAGGCTTAACCCATAACTGCAACACTGAGCTGGAGACTCCACAATGTTGTTCAGCTGAGCACATTCCACCGTGGTTGAAACTTTGTGCCACTCGCTGAAGCTCCACCGATGTTTTTGAGCCAAGCTCGAGGCTCCACAATGTTCAGCGGAGCACAGTCAGCCTTGGTCGAAGCCTTGTGTGGCTCGCTGAAGCTCCGCCGGGATTTTTGAGCCCGCTGGAGACTCCACAATGTTCAGTGGAGCACATTCAGCCTTGGTTGAAGCTCTGTGCACCTTGCCAAAGCTCAATCGAGATTTTTGAGCCACGCTGGAGACTCCACAATGTTCGGCAGAGTACATTCAGCCTTGATCGAAGCTCTGTGCATCTCTCCAAAGCTCCGCTGAGACTTTTGACCCAAGCTGGAGACTGCCCAATGTTTGGCAGAGAGCTTTGTGCCACTTGCCAAAGCTCCACTGAGAGTTTGGAGCCAAGCTGGAGACTCCAATGTTTGGCAGAGCACATTCAGCCTTGGTCAAAGCTCTGTGCATCTCGCTGAAGCTCCACCGAGATTTTTGAGCCACGCTGGAGACTCCACAATGTTTGGCAGAGCACATTCAGCTTTGGTCGAAGCTCTGTGCTTCTTGCTGAAGCTCCAACACCTCTGCCAGAGATGTCTGGCTCAAGTTCTGGAATTGTACCCACTCCAGCATCTTCAGCTGGATTTTGAGTCAAGCTGGAGACTTCACAATGCTCAGTGGACCACATTCAGCCTTGGTTGAATCTTTGTGCCACTTGTCGAAGCTCCACCGGATTTTTGGGCCATGCTGGAGACTCCACAATATTCGCGGAGCACATTCAGCCTTGGTCAAAGCTCCGTGCTACCCGCCAAAGCTCCGCTGAGAGTTTTGAGCCAAGCTGGGGACTCGGCAATGTTCGGCGGAGCACATTCAGCTGGAGACTTGACGATATTCGGCAGAGCACATTCAGCCTTGGTCGAAGCTCGGTGCTACGCGCCAAAGCTCTGCTGAGAGTTTTGAGCCAAGCTGGGGACTCGACGATGTTTGGCGGACCACATTCAGCCTTGGTTGAAGCTCGGTGCCACCTGCCAAAGCTCTACCAAGACTTTTGAGCCAAGCTAGAGACTCGACGATGTTTGGCGGAGCACATTCAGCCTTGGTGTAGGCTCTGTGCATCCACCGGAGCTCTGCCATAATTGTTGAGCCAAGCTCGAGACTCCACACAATGTTTGGCAGAGCACATTCAGCCTTGGTTAAAGCTTTGTGCCACTCGCCTAAGCTCTGCCAAGATTTTTGAACCATGCTGGAGACTCCACAATGTTCGGTGGAGCACATTCAGCCTTGGTTGGAGCTCTGTGCCACTCGCTGAAGCTTCGCTGAGACTTTTGAGCCAAGCTGGAGACTCCACAATGTTTGGCAGAGCACATTCAGCGTTGCTCGAAGCTCTGTGCTACTCGCCGAAGCTCCGCCGAGATTTTTGAGCCAAGCTGGAGACTCTACAATGTTCGGCCAAGCACATTCAGCCTTGGTCAAAGCTCTGTGCTTCTCGCAGAAGCTCCACCACCTCCGCCGGAGATGTCTGGCTCAAGTTCCAGAATTGTACCTACTCCAGCATCTTTGGCTGCAATGTTTGAGGCAAGCTGGAGACTTCACAATGTTCGGCAGAAAACATTCAGTGTTGGTCAAAGCTCTGTGCCACTTGCCGAAGCTCCACTGGATTCTTGGGCCATGCTGGAAGCTCCACAATGTTCAGCAGAGCACATTCAGCCTTGGTCGAAGCTCTGTACCACTCGCCGAAGCACCGCCGAGATGTTTGACCCAAGCTGGAGACTGCCCAATGTTTGGCAGAGCACATTCAGCCTTGCTTGAAGCTCTGTGTTACTCACCGAAGCTCCGCCGAGATTTTTGAGCCAAGCTGGAGACTCCACAATGTTCGGTCAAGCACATTCAGCCTTGGTTAAAGCTTTATGCCACTCGCCGAAGCTCCGCTGAGATTTTTAAGCCACGCTGGAGACTCCTTATTGTGCCCGTTTGAGGTTTGTCCCTTCCTTGCTATTTATTTATTCTCTTACTTACTGGTGTCGTAGTATTATTCCTATTAGGTTTTCAATACAGTTGTTCACCTTATTGTGCCCGTCTGAGTATTATTCCTATTAGTGGAGTCTGGCTCAAAACTCTTAGCAGAGCTTCGGCAGGTGGCACAGAGCTTCCACCAAAGCTGAATGTTCTCCACCAAACACTGTGGAGTCTCCAGCTTGACTCAAAAATTGCAGCCAAAGATGCTGGAGTAGGTACAATTCTGGAACTTGAGCCAGATATCTCCGGCAGAGGTGGTGGAGCTTCTGCGAGAAGCACAGAGCTTTGACCAAGGCTGAATGTGCTTGGCCGAACATTGTAGAGTCTCCAGCTTGGCTCAAAAATCTCGGCGGAGCTTCGGCGAGTAGCACAGAGCTTCGAGCAACGCTGAATGTGCTCTGCCAAACATTGTGGAGTCTCTAGCTTGGCTCAAAAGTCTCGGCGAAGCTTCAGCGAGTGGCACAGAGCTCCAACCAAGGCTGAATGTGCTCCGCCAAACATTGTGGAATCTCCAGCTTGGGTCAAAAGTCTCGGCGGAGCTTCGGCGGGTGGCACAGAGCTCCTCCAACCAAGGCTGAATGTGCTCCACCGAACATTATGGAGTCTCCAGCATGGCTGAAAATCTCGGTGGAGCTTTAGCGAGTGGCACAAAGCTTTAACCAAGGCTGAATGTGCTCTGCCAAACATTGTGTGGGGTCTCGAGCTTGGCTCAACAATTATGGCAGAGCTTCGGCGAGATGCACAGAGCTCACACCAAGGCTGAATGTGCTCCGCCGAACATTGTCGAGTCTCCAGCTTGGCTCAAAACTCTCGGGGGAGCTTTGGTGGGTAGCACCAAGCCTCGACCAAGGCTGAATGTGCTCCGCCAAACATCATCGAGTCTCCAGCTTGGCTCAAAACTCTCGGCAGAGCTTCGGCAAGAAGCACAGAGCTTTGACCAAGGCTGAATGTGCTCGGTCGGACATTGTGGAGTCTCCAGCGTGGCTCAAAAATCTCTGAGGAGCTTCGGCAAGTGGCACAAACCCTCAACCAAGGCTGAATGTGCTCGCCGAACATTGTGGAGCGTCCAGCATGGCCAAAGAATCTGGTGGAGCTTCGGCAAGTGGCACAGAGCTTTGACAAACACTGAATGTGTTCCTCCGAACATTGTGAAGTCTTCAGCTTGACTTACAAATTGCAGCCAAAGATGCTGGAGTGGGTACATTTCTCGAACTTGAGCCAGAGATCTCTGGCGGAGGTGGTGGAGCTTGGGCGAGAAGCACAGAGCTAGTCTCGGCAGTGCTTCGGCGAGAAGCACAGTACTATGACCAAGGCTGAATGTGCTTGGCCGAACATTGTAGAGTCTCGAGCTTGGCTCAAAAATCTCGGTGGAGCTTCGGCGAGTAGCACAGAGCTTTGACCAAGGCTGAATGTGCTCCGCCAAACATTGTGGAGTCTCCAGCTTGGGTCAAAAGTCTCGGCGGAACTTCGGCGAGTGGCACAGAGCTCCAACCAAGGCTGAATGCGCTCCACCGAACATTGTGGAGTCTCCAGCATGGCTCAAAAATCTCGGCGAAGCTTCGGCGAGTGGCACAAAGCTTTAACCAAGGCTGAATGTGCTCTGCCAACCATTGTGTCTCGAGCTTGGCTCAACAATTATGGCAGAGCTTCAGCGAGATGCACAGAGCTTACACCAAGGCTGGATGTGCTCCGCCGTTGGCCGAACATTGTGCAGTCTCCAGCTTGAGTCAAAAATCTCCACGGAGCTTCGGTGAGTGGCACAGAGCTTTGACCAAGGCTGCATGTGCTCTGCCGAACATTATGGAGTCTCCAGCTTGGCTCAAAACTCTTGGTGGACCTTCAGCGAGTGGCACAGAGCTTCAACCAACACTGAATGTTTTCCACCGAACATTGTGAAGTCTCCAGCTTGGCTCAAAAATCGCAGCTGAAGAAGCTGGAGTGGGTACAATTCTGGAACTTGAGCCAGACATCTCCGGTGGAGGTGGTGGAGCTTTGGCGAGTGGCACAAAGCTTTGACCAAGGCTGAATGTGCTCCGCCAAACATTGTAGAGTCTCGAGCTTGGCTCAAAAATCTCGGCGGAGCTCCAGTGAGTGGCACAGAGCTTCGACCAAGGCTGAATATGCTATGCCGAATATTGTGGAGCTTCCAGTGTGGCCCAAAAACGCGGTGGAGCTCCGGCGAGTGGCAGAGAAATTCGACCAACACTGAATGTTTTCCGCTGAACATTGTGAAAAAAAAAATATAAAACAAAGGTGCAAAGCTGCCTTTGTCAGCAACACTAATACATGCGGGCCACATGCTGTGCACGCATGTGAAACCCACATGTGTCAGTCTTTGTCCATGGTGATAGAAGCTACACCCGTCACTAAGTACCCGTCAATTGGGATTGAAATGGTCACTCAAATGGTCATCCAAAGATTTTGCTTTCATTTTGTTTAAATCTGTAAAGTCGGTTAGATGTTCGCTTCTGGCACTATCAAATTCCTTCCAAACTCGACAGTATGAGTGTTTTTATGGTGAAAAAACGCGAAATTTAGTCCACATGTGCGTAATAACGTGCTTGAGAACTTCAGAGAACTTCCAAGTAATGAAAGAAAGTGTGTTTGGTTGTTCTGGTTTTCAACCGGATCACTAGCGCACCTTTTAATGAATGAGGTATGAGTTATACACTGAGAGACTAGGTGTGCCGCCGCTTTCATTGTAAACTTCTTCAGCGGGGCACGTGATCATGTGAGCAAGACTTGGCTTCACCACCCCCATATACCGCGACAGTGACCATCAATTTAGGGTTCGCGTAAATATCCACAGATAAAGAGGCTCATGCAAGATGGCAGGGGAGCACAATGTCCCACAAGGGAGATCATTCTGCTGATCCTGATTGATCCTCCATGATCCGTCTATCCCGGTAGATTAGATTGCAACTTTGATCCAGCCATGTGCCATGCAGCACTTTCAATTTGGTCACACTAAGTGACCACCGGCAACGGGGATTCTGAAATTGTGTGCTGAGTCATCTGATTGCCGATATTTTGACGGCAAATGTACTTTTAAGCAAGTCAATTGTTTGTGGGCCCATAGACCTTCTGAGAAACTCAGAGAAGCAATATATATTACTCACACATTGAAGTTTTGTCCCTCACAGAAAAAATAATACAACAAGAGCATGGAATGGGCAATTTCAGCTGTGTTTGCTCGTGTATTTTCTGCACCCCAGCACCGGCCAACGGGCACCCCATATGGTCCCGGAAACTGGTCTAATTGAAGTATTTGGTCATTTTATGTGACTTCTTGGGAAAAGAACAGCAAAAATCGGTCTGAAATGTACAAAATGGCATGACCTCTGAGGCCAAATTCAATCACCTGGGAAGTCAAAATAATCCCGTTCCCAATAAGGCACACAAAATATAGTTCTGAACATTTTATATCTATAAATCTGCATGTGAAAGTGGCTTGTTCACCCACACTAAACCTCGCCACAGGACTTGACCAAATGGTAGGCTTTCCGCATTAGGCTGCTCACGGTGATGCCATCAAATCACACCAACATTGCCGGTGGCCACACTAAGAAATTACTCAGAGCAATTCAGTTGGCCTGGAATTTAAGTATACAAGGGCTCACAG
Source organism: Mycena rebaudengoi (assembly GCA_029282285.1). NCBI lineage: Eukaryota > Fungi > Basidiomycota > Agaricomycetes > Agaricales > Mycenaceae > Mycena > Mycena rebaudengoi. Next base: position 27,144 of record JARJCX010000379.1, read on the forward strand.
GGGTGCAAAGTTCTGCCCATTTGACTTGAAAGTTGCGGAGAAGCAGCTTGCCGAAATTCGACCTTGATATGCGTGACATGATCTTGAGGAGGACGGGGCAGAAATTGAGAAAACAGGTATGATCAACGAGTCCAGATCGATAGCAGTAAGAGAATAAAGAGAAGCCTTGGCCCAGGCCCAAGATGAGGCCCTGAAATTAGACGTATCGGGACTCCGAGTCAGCCACGTTGAAATTAACACTGGGGGAGGAAGTCAATTTTGAACACACATAGACACAGACACAAATGATTTTATAGACAGGGAAGGGAAGAGCGGACGTGGATGCTGCGCTGGCGCAACATGTCTCGCCAAGGTTTACTGCAGCACAGCAAAGTTTCAGTCAACATTGAGCACCTGTCCAGTAGATCCTGGGCGGAGTTTCAAAAGGCTTTGGACAGGATAATTTTATAAAGACTAGAATGCCATTCATTTGTTGGAGAGTGCTCCCCAGAGCTCCGAGACAACCTCGATGCAAGGCACAAGCGGCTTGAGGTTGTCAGAGGATAAGCTAAGGGAGGTGGGAATCGGGGATAGGTGTGATGTGATTGTGACCAGTGGTCACTTTCCTCTCGATCGCGCACCACAACTGCGATTCACGCTCTGTTTCCTTGTTGCTTCATATTAGCCCTATATACTCAGTCTATACACCATGACTGGCACTCCTGGACCATCTGCCAACCAGCAGCAGCAGCAGCAGGCTCCTCAACATCGTCATATGAACACCAAGGCTGAATCTGCTCTGCGGAACACTGTGGAGTCTCCAGCTTGCCTTAAGTATCCCAGCCAAAGATGCTGGAGTGGGTACAATTCTGGAAGTTAAGCCAGACATCTCTGGCGGAGGTGGTGGAGCTTGGGCGAGAAGCACAGAGCTTCCACCAAGGCTGAATGTGCTCCACCGAACATTTTGGAGTCTCCAGCTTGATTCAAAAATCCCAGCCAAGGATACTGGGGAGGGTACAATTCTGGAACTTGAGCCAGACATCTCTGGTGGAGGTGGTGGAGCTTCGGTGAGTGGCACAGAGCTTCGACCAAGGCTGAATGTGCTCCACCGAAGATTGTGGAGTTTCCAGCTTGGCTCAAAATCTCGGTGCGGCTTCGGCAAGTGGCACAGAGCTTCAACCAAGCTGAATGCGCTCCACCAAACATTGTGGAGTCTCCAGCATGGCTCAAAAATCTCGGCGGAGCTTCGGCGAGTGGCACAAAGCTTTAACCAAGGCTGAATGTGCTCTACCAAACATGGTGTGGGGTCTCGAGCTTGGCTCAACAATTATGGCAGAGCTTCGGCGAGATGCACAGAGCTTACACCAAGGCTGAATGTGCTCTGCCGAACATTGTCGAGTCTCCAGCTTGGCTCAAAACTCTCGGAAGAGCTTCGGCGGGTAGCACTGAGCTTAGACCAAGGCTGATGGTCAACACGCATGCTTACCAGAGATGCAGTCTTCACATAAGCCGTCCGTGCTGCCCTCGCGCATATGGAGGCTGTTGCTAACAGACAACATATGTAGAAGTTATTTTGGTGTGTATCCTGAACCTATTTTAAATATCTTCTTGTTCTTCAGGGCTGCACATGTGAAAGTTATCTTGAAGATTATCAAAGACCTCCTCGTTCTGGACAACAGCACCATGCATGTGGACTCCCCATGTCGGACATGTTTCGTGGGGCGACCACGTCGATGCCCAGGGAGCTTGGTGCCAACAAGTTTTTTTGCGGCAGTGATGTGGAACAGGAACCATGAGCGTGAGGAGGCAACTTGGCATTCATGGTGGTCGACCACAACTTGAATGTGGGATTCATGGACTGCAAATTCGGCGGAGCACATTCAGCCTTGGTTGAAGCTGCGTGTTGTAACCTGCATACATCACAGTGTTGTCTGCCCATCACAGTTCTGTCACAGCAGTGTTGTGACCGCTGGCAGCGCAATTGCTTTTTTGCCATGAAGTGGTATAGGGGTAAGCCGTCCCCAGCACTATTCCAGGACTCATACAGATCGTGCCAGATGGGGCACAAATCAATGTGGTCCGAAACTGGATTATGGGTGAGTTTGAGGACATGCAATTCAGAGTTGTCCCATGTGTCCGAGAAGGCAGGGTCCATGAGTGCGTTTGTGCAATTTGCTGAAGCTCCGCCGAGATTTTTGACCCAAGGTGGAGACTCCATAATGTTTGGTAGACCACATTCAGCCTTGGTCGAAGCTTTGTGGGACTCGCCGAAGCTCCGCTGAATTTTTGGGCCACGCTGGAGACTCCACAGTGTTTGCGGAGCACATTCAGGCTTGGTCAAAGCTCTGTGCCACTCGTCAAAGGTCTGCTGAGATTTTTTGGCCTGCTGGAGACTCCACAATGTTCGGCAGAGCACATTCAGCCTTGATCGAAGCTCTGTGCCACTCGCCGAAGCTCCGCCGAGATTTTTGAGCCAAGCTCGAGACTCCACAATGTTCAGCGGACCACATTCAGCCTTGGTGGAGGCTTTGTGCCACTCGGCGAAGCTCGGCCGAATTTTTGGGCCACGCTGGAAGCTCCACAAGATTTGCTGGAGCAGATTCATTGTTGGTTGAAGCTCTGCCGAGATTTTTGAGCCACGCTGGAGACTCCACAATGTTTGGTGGAGCACATTCAGCCTTGGTCGAAGCTCTGTGCCACCCACCGAAGCTCCACCAAGAGTTTTTAGCCAATCTGGAGACTCCACAATGTTCGGCAGGGCACATTTAGCCTTGGTCAAAGCTTTGTGCCACTCGCCGAAGCTCCACCACCTCTGCCGGAGATGTCTGGGTCAAGCTCCAGAATTGTACCCACTCCAGCATCTTGGGCTGTGATTTTTGAGTCAAGCTAGAGACTTCACAATGTTTTGCGGAAAACCTTCAGTGTTGGTCGAAGCTCTCTGCCACCTGCCGGAGCTCTGCCGCATTTTTGGGCCACGCTGGAAGCTCCACAATATTCGGCGGAGCATATTCAGCCTTGGTCGAAGCTCTGTGCCACTCGCCGAAGTTCCACCGAGATTTGTGAGCCAAGCTCAAGATTCTACAGGTGGAGCACATTCGGCCTTGGTCAAAGCTCTGTGCTTCTCGCCGAAGCTCCACCACCTCCGCTGGAGATGTCTGGCTCAAGTTCCAGAAGTGTACCCACTCCAACATCTTCGGCTGCGATTTTTGAGTCAAGCTGGAGACTCCACAGTGTTTGGTGGAGAACCTTCAGCCTTGGTGGAAGCTCTGTGCCACCCGCCGAAGCTCCGCCGAGAGTTTTGAGCCAGACTCCACTAATAGGAATAATACTCAGACGGGCACAATAAGGTGAACGACAGTATTGCAAACCTAATAGGAAAAATACTATGACACCAGTAAGTAAAAGAATAAATAAATAGTAAGGAAGGGACAAACCTCAAACAGGAACAATAAGGAGTCTCCAGCATGGCTCAAAAATCTTGGCGGAGCTTCGGCGAGTGGCACAAAGCTTTAACCAAGGCTGAATGTGCTCTGCCAAACATTGTGTGGGGTCTCGAGCTTGGGTCAAAAATCTCGGTGGAGCTTTGGCGAGATGCACAGAGCTTGGACCAAGGCTGAATGTGCTCCACCAAACATTGTGCAGTCTCCAGCTTGGGTCAAAAATCTCAGCGGAGCTTCGGTGAGTGGCATAAAGCTTTAACCAAGGCTGAATGTGCTTGGCCGAACATTGTGGAGTCTCCAGCATGGCTCAAAAATCCTGGTGGAGCTCTGGCGAGTGGCACAGAGCTTCGAGCAAGACTGAATGTGCTCCCCCAAACATTGTGGAGTCTCTGGCTTGCGTCAAAAATTCCGGTTGAGGATTGCTGGAGTGGGTACAATTCTGGAACTTGAGCCAGACATCTCTGGCGGAGGTGGTGGAGCTTCGGCGAGAGGCGCAGAGCTTCGACCAAGTCTGAATGTGCCCCGCCAAACATTGTTGAGTCTCCAGCTTGGCTCAAAACTCTTGGCGGAGCTTCGGCGGGTGGCACAGAGCTTCCACCAAGGCTGAATGTGCTCCACCAAACATTGTGGAGTATACAGTGTGGCTCAAAAAATCTCGGTGGAGCTTCGGTGAGGAGCACGGAGCTTTGATCAAGGCTGAATGTGCTCCGCTAAACATTGTGCAGTCTCCAGCTCGGGTCAAAAATCTCGGCGGAGCTTCGGTGAGTGGCACAGAGCTTTGACCGATTTGCCCATAACTCAACGAGTATTGCGTCAATTGACATAAAAACTATATAGGACTGACTGAAGCCTTGTGTGGCTCACCGAAGCTCCGCCGAGATTTTTGAGCCAGCTGGAGACTCCACAATGTTCGGCAGAGCACATTCAGCCTGGGTCGAAGCTCTGTGCACCTTGCCGAAGCTCCACCGAGATTTTTGACCCATGCTGGAGACTTCACAATGTTCGACAGAGCACATTCAGTCTTGGTCGAAGCTCTGCATCTCTCCAAAGCTCCGCTGAGACTTTTGACCCAAGCTGGAGACTGCCCAATGTTTGGCAGAGAGCTTTGTGCCACTTGCCGAAGCTCCGCCGAGAGTTTTGAGCCAAGCTGGAGACTCCACAATGTTTGGCAGAGCACATTCAGCCTTGGTCGAAGCTCTGTGCATCTCACTGAAGCTACACCGAGATTTTTGAGCCACGCTGGAGACTCCACAATGTTTGGCGGAGCACATTCAGCCTGGGTTGAAGCTCTGTGCCACCCACCGAAGCTCCGCCAAGAGTTTTTAGCCAATCTGGAGACTCCACAATGTTTGGCAGGGCACAATGTTCAGCGGAGCACATTCAGCTTTGGTCCAAGCTTTGTGTGGCCCGCTGAAGCTTCACCGAGATTTTGAGCCTGCTGGAGACTCCACAATGTTCATGGCAGAGGACATTCAACCTTGGTCAGAGCTCTGTGCATCCCGCCAAAGCTCCACCGACATTTTTGAGCTATGCTGGAGACTCCACAATATTCGGAGGAGCACATTCAGCCTTGGTCAAAGCTCTGTGCCACTCGCTGAAGCTCCGCCGAGATTTTTGACCCAAGCTGGAGGCTGCACAATGTTTGGCGGAGCACATTCAGCCTTGCTTGAGGCTCTGTGCATCTCGCCGAAGCTCCACCGGATTTTTGGGCCAAGCTGGAAACTCCACAATATTTGGCGGAGCATATGCAGCCTTGGTCGAAGCTTTGTGCAATTCACCGAAGCTCCACCGAGATTTTTGACCCAAGCTGGAGACTGCACAATGTTTGGCAGAGCACATTCAGCCTTGCTCAAAGCTTTGTGCCACTTGCCGAAGCTCCACCCAGATTTTTGAGCCATGCTGGAGACTGCACAATGTTTGGTGGAGCACATTCAGCCTTGGTCGAAGCTCTGTGCTTCTCGCTGAAGCTCCAACACCTCCGCCGGAGATGTCTGGCTCAAGTTCCAGAATTGTATCCACTTCTGCATCTTTGGCTGGGATTTTGAGTCAAGCTGGAGATTTCACAACGTTCGGTGGAGCATACTCAACCCTGCTCAAAGGCCTGTGCCACTTGCCGAAGCTCCACCGAGATTTTTGACCCAAGCTGGAGACTGCACAATGGTTGGTGGAGAGCTTTGTGCTACTCGCTGAAGCTCCGCCAAGCTTTTTGACCCAAGCGGGAGACTGCCCAATGTTTGGCAGAGCACATTCAGCCTTGGTTAAAGGTTTGTGCCACTCGCCGAAGCTCCACCGAGATTTTTGACCCATGTTGGAGACTCCATGATGTTCGGCAGAGCATATTCCACCTTGGTCGAAGCTTTGTGCCCCTCACCAAAGCTCCACCACCTCCGCCACAGATGTCTGGCTCAACTTCCAGAATTGTACCCACTCCAGCTGGGATTTTTGAGTCAAGCTCCCAAACTGGATTATGGGTGAGTTTGAGGACATGCAATTCAGAGTCGTCCCCTGGGTCTGAGAAGGCAGGGTCCATGAGCACATTTGTGCAATTTGCCAAAGCTCCGCTGAGATTTTTGACCCAAGGTGGACACTCCACAATGTTTGGTGGACCACATTCAGCCTTGATTGAAGCTTTGTGGGACTCGTGGAAGCTCCGCTGGATTTTTGGGCCACGCTGGAGACTCCACAGTGTTTGCAGAGCACATTCAGGCTTAGTCAAGGCTCTGTGCCACTCGCCAAAGGTCCGCCCACATTTTTGGGCTTGCTGGAGACTCTTGGTCGAAGCTTTGTGCAATTCACCGAAGCTCCGCTGTGATTTTTGACCCAAGCTGGAGTCTGCACAATGTTTGGCGGAGCACATTCAGCCTTGGTCGAAGCTTTGTGCCACTCGCCGAAGCTCTGCCAAATTTTTGGGCCATGCTGGAAGCTCCACAAGATTTGGTGGAGCAGATTCAGTGTTGGTCGAAGCTCTGCTGAGATTTTTGAGCCACGCTGGAGACTTCACAATGTTCGGTGGAGCACATTCAGCCTTGGTTGAAGCTCTGTGCCACCCACTGAAGCTCCGCCAAGAGTTTTTAGCCAATCTGGAGACTCCACAATGTTTGGCAGGGCACATTCAGCCTCGGTCGAAGCTTTGTGCCACTTGAGAGTTTTGAGCCAAGCTGGAGACTCCATAATGTTGGGCAGAGCACATTCAGCCTTGGTCGAAGCTCTGTGCCACTCACCAAAGCTCCACCGAGATTTTTGACCCAAGCTGGAGGCTGCACAATGTTTGGCAGAGCACATTCAGCCTTGGTTAAGGCTTTGTGCCACTCACCGAAGCTCCACCCGGATTTTTGAGCCAGGCTGGAGACTTCACAATGTTTGGCAGAGCACATTCAGCCTTGGTCGAAGCTTTGTGTGGCTCACCGAAGCTCCGCCGAGATTTTTGAGCCTGCTGGAGACTCCACAATGCTCGGCAGAGGACCTTCAGCCTTGGTCGAAGCTCTGCCTCCCGCCGAAGCTCCACCACCTCCGCTGAAGATGTCTGGCTCAAGTTCCAGAATTGTACCCACCCCAGCAATCTTCGGCTCAAATTTTTGAGTCAAACTGGAGACTCCACAATGTTTGGCGGAATACATTCAGCCTTGGTTGAAGCTCTGTGCTTCTTGCCGAAGCTCCACCACCTCCGCAGGAGATATCTGGCTCAAGTTCCAGACATGTACCCACTCCAACATCTTTGGCTGCAATTTTTGAGTCAAGCTGGAGACTCCACAGTGTTTGGTGGAGAACATTCAGCCTTGGTGGAAGCTCTGTGCCACCTGCCGAAGCTCCGCTGAGAGTTTTGAGCCAGACTCCACTCATAGGAATAATACTCAGACAGGCACAATAAGGTGAACGACTGTATTGAAAACCTAATAGGAATAATACTACGACACCAGTAAGTAAGAGAATAAATAAATAGCAAGGAAGGGACAAACCTCAAACAGGCACAATAAGGAGTCTCCAGCGTGGCTCATAAATATCTGCGGAGCTTCAGCGAGTGGCATAAAGCTTTAACCAAGGCTGAATGTGCTTGGCCAAACATTGTGGAGTCTCCAGCTTGGCTCAAAAATCTCGACGGAGCTTCGGTAAGTAGCACAGAGCTTCGAGCAAGGCTGAATGTGCTCTGCCAAACATCGTGCAGTCTCCAGCTTGGGTCAAAACTCTCGGCGGTGCTTTGGCAAGTGGCACACGGCTTCCACCAAGGCTGAATGTGCTCTGCTGAACATTGTGGAGCTTCCAGCGTGGCCCAAGAATCCAGTGGAGCTTCGGCAAGTGGCACAGAGCTTTGACCAACACTGAATGTTTTCTTCCGAACATTGTGAAGTCTCCAGCTTGACTCAAAAATTGCAGCCAAAGATGCTGGAGTAGGTACAATTCTGGAATTTGAGCCAGACATCTCCGGCGGAGGTGGTGGAGCTTCTGCGAGAAGCAGAGCTTTGACCAAGGCTGAATGTGCTTGGCCGAACATTGTGGAGTCTCCAGCTTGGCTCAAAAATCTCGGCGGAGCTTCGGCAAGTAGCACAGAGCTTTGAGCAAGGCTGAATGTGCTCTGCCGAACATTGTGGAGTCTCCAGCTTGGGTCAAAGGTATGGTGATGATGGCGGCCCGAGGGATCCTGTGGTCAAAATATTTGTCGCAGATGCGATGGGGCAGAGGAGTCTTGTCATGGTGGACTCGGGTGCAATGGAGCACTGCTTCACGGACTTTATGGAGTATTTCCCGGTGTTGCGTGAGGGCACTGCAGCTGAGGGGTCAAAGTTTCAGATTCTCGCGACAGGTCTGGTGTGCAAACAATTCATGTACAAGCGGCAGACGAAGGAGATCACCTTTGAAGCTCCCGACATCACCTCAAATCACCTCTCACTCTCAAAACTCAACACAAAGGGGTATTCTGACCCCGCATTCTTCATCGCAGAATGGGCCAGGGGAGCGTGGGATCAGGACGACCATTGAATTTGCGCTTCCTCCAGCAGGTGGAGACTTGGAGGAGATGAGCTGGAGGCTAGGGACAAACCGCACGTTCACATTCTTTCTGCCAAGCAAGATACTGATGAAGGTTCCCCCACTCCTGATGCAGATGCTGCTGCTGTCGTCCCTCTCCTTCGTTGTCCCATGTGCGCTCGCATTCCCTCGAAGGCCATACAAGACTCCATTGATGCACAGGCCGTCGAATCTGTGGCGAAAGCTGCCGGTGCCAATTGGGCTACGGGCCGCAAAACCCCGAATGTGCGTGCGAGGACCCAGGCAGTTGCTGCTCTCACTATTTCGACTCCAACAGTGCCCAAGAATTTTCAGGAGGCTATGGAGCTCCTGGAGGTTTGGATGGTACCAATGGAGAAGGAGTACAGGTCTCTTGTCGGCCGAGAGGTTTGGGTCCTCGTGGATCTGCCTCTTGGTGCGAATGTCATTGACTGCAAGTGGGTGTATGCAGTCAAGTATGACATTGAGGGCCACATCATCAAGTGGAAGGCTCGTCTGGTTGCCAAGGGCCTCATGCAGCTCCCGGGTGTCGACTTCTTTGAGACGTACGCTGGCATCGTGCGGTACAAGTCCCTCCACATGATCTAGGCTATTTGCGTGAATGAGCCAGGCTGGGTGATGTGGGCGATGGACATCGTCAGCGCCTACCTCGACAGCAAGATGAAGGAGGTCATCTACATGCACCAGCCAGAGGGCTTCGCTATGCTGGGCCAAGAGGGAAAGGTTTGCTTGATGAAGCACTCCCTGTACGGCATGATGCAGTCAGGGCGCAACTGGGCTGAACACCTCGAGTTGTCCCTCACCGCGCTTGACTGGGTTCATTCGCATGCTTGATCTATCCATTCGCATTAGGACTTCCTCTGCTGGCACCTCTGTCATCGGCATTTACACAGACAACCTTGACAGTATTTCATCCACCCCAGCTGCCGCGACTGAAGTGCAGGCCGGAATAAAGTCCATTTACTATGTGACTGACGTTCCCCATACGGCGACCTCCCTAAGCATGACTATCGAGTACAACAAGGCTGCGGGAATGATTTCCATTTCCTCGTGCCCTTACCTCAAATGCATCCTTTCGCGCTACAACATGGCAGACTGCAACCCCAAATCCACCCCTTTCGCTGTCAGTTTCGAGCTCACGTCCACTCAGAGCCCATCCACCACCGCAGACCGCGCTTTCATGGCTGATAAACCTGTGAGGCTCAGTCATACTTTAGTCAATACTTCCTAGCGAGTTCCACGCAGTCACACAAAGTGTTAAAGACCTTATACTCTATATAGTCTACTCTCACAAACGCAGGAAGGAACGGAATGTCTCCATTCCTGAGTCCTGGTTCTAAGCTCTACAATGTTCGCAAGATGCTCGAGAGTAGAGAATAAGCTTTGTAGAAAGGTGTGCGCTAATGATCCTATACAGAGAATTAGCGCGTTCAGTATGCAAACACTTACTATCATATGTTTATTGGAGTACCGCGTAACGCCTACAGCTCTCGTCTCGGAGGATCTCGACGAGCACAGAAAGGAGGTGCACACGCAGTGTTTTGAGGTAAAGAAGAATATATTGATCATGCGCTGGCACGCTCCTGGTCAGCGCGCCAGCCTAATCTAATCTAATCTTGTCTACGGCCTGCTCAACGCAGAGAGTACCCAAAATAGTAAGTAATCGCGAAAAATAGGTTTTTGAGAATGAATGAAAGGTATATGCATACGGGATTCTTAAAAAACCCTACTGCAAAGCTGTCGGATCTCTCCTGCACACTGCGATGATAAGCCGGGAATCGGTACAGGGCCAAAACCATGCTTTTTGCGAATTATATAAAGAGCTATTATCGATTAGACTTGGATTCCCAGAGACTAGTACTACTCCGAAGTACTAGTAATGTGTATAGCTATACGCGTAGATATATGGCGGTGCTTCATTGAGGCCAACATATATTATCGAACCCTATAATTACTATGTTCTATGACGGACTACACATGACAGAGTAGCGTCGGCGAGACATATAACTATACATATATTATCAAGGAGCTATGCAGTATGGCGGACACGCCAATATATAATAATCGCACACAGGCAATCAACCGGGTATAGGTCAGACCAGGTATATGACATCATATATCAAGTCGTGACCTTAGGGATCAAGCAGATCAGGGTGATCACCGATGGCAGGACACGGCTGATGGCCGAGTTCATCCGAGACGGCACTTCCTGGGAATTCTCAACATAGTTACCCAATAGGGGTACTAAGTCTGCCAAGAAGGGTATCTCGGGCACATATTTCAATATACTCGAGTCGAGTCAATGCCAAGTAAGGCAGGTGTTAAACGACAGGCCAATGGTGTTAAAGCCTTGCTCTGACGGAGTTCCAAGAAAGATATAAATAGGACATATATCCCTAAATGTCAGGAACCGGCAACGTCGACAGGGAAACTCATTTCAAAACCCAAGAGACTGAGTCATCCAGAATGGCATGTGTTTAACGAGGAGCCAATGGCATTAATACCTAGCTCCGGGCCGAAACTCCTAAAGATATATTTGGGTCGCAAGACACCCTAAATGTCAGGCACAGTTCCTTACATGACAACTACTGGATTATTCTATCCAGAAACCCCGGTTGCAGGTAGAAACCCTACGTCTAAAAATAAAGTCTATGCAGAAGCCCGGGTTGCAGTGGTCGCCCGGTCGCCAGAGGTGGTTGTGTTTGTCTGATCCGTTGAAACATAACAATGATGCACTCTTTCACAATCAGCCACCTTGCGCAGCTACCTCCACTACAGCCTGTATGACCAGGTCAACAAACTCGTCTCCAAAACGGCCTCCCCTGCATCCACCGGCAACTCGCAGTTCGCACGCTACCACGACTACCTCGGCCTCATAAACCTGCAGCAAACAATCCGAGATGTGTCCGCCCCTCATGCCAGGGCTTCTACCGGGCCAGAAGGGCGAGTTTGGGCCCGAGGTGGGTGAGGTGTTTTTCATGTATTGGGTATTGCTTGGAGCTGCATAATCAGAGCATGAAGGTGCGTGTGTTCTTGTCCGTATTTTGCACGATGCTTACTGATGTACATAGGCAATGTGGTATCTGCTCAATGCGCACCGCAAGAGCTTGCAGCTGCAGAGGGTTGAGGGAGCAGGATAAGCAGAAGCAGCTGGCGAAGGAGCTACAGGTCGACGACGAGGACATGGGCGGGTGAATTCTCATTGTACATATTGCAAGTCCTATTCCAATCCATTTCATTCATTCATTGGTGCATGTTCCCGCTCCTTTATATGCTGATCAACAGTGGCTACTTTGATTAGAATTGTGTACGACAAGTAAGACAGTTATCGGCTATGAGAGAGAGAACATGTCGTCCGGTTGTGGCCTTCTTCGTGACACAATCCACACAGACGCTTGGCTTTCTTCCGCTGAGGGTACTCTTCATCCTCATTGTTTTCCTTATCCTCTCTAGCACGTTTCGACACCGATGATCGTGCTCCTCCTCCAGTTGGTGGGCCTTCTAGTGGATTAGTAAGTCTTGATGTGCGCGGTCGCCCTTTGTGTCGAATTGCAGGTGGATCATGGATAGTCTGCCTTGCTTGCTGCTCAGTCGTCTGCTCCCTAGGAACACATGTCAAATTTCAAATGATGTCCATTAATATGTGCGCTTACCCGATTGCATTGAGACTTTGGAGCAGGCTATCAACCTGTTCTCGGGTCTGGAGGTGGGCTACGAGCGGACGAAGTGCAGTTTGGACCTCGTGGAAGACTTCCCGAGCAGGGAGAGTCTCCATGGCGTAGGCTGAGTGACTGGTGTCCTGGTGCTTGATGGTATTCTTGCGGTCTGGAACCGGAACAAAGGCCGGCGATGGGATTTGCTGGATATTGAGACGCAAGTTTTCTGGTTGGATCTTGTTCTTCTTGGTGACTGCTGGAAGACGACTGAGATCTGTCTTTGGATCTTGATACCAGCTAGATTGTATTTATATCAGTAACAAATACACCAGAGAATTGCGAAAAGAGTCACCGTGATCGAATAAAGCTCAGGTGGAATTGCAGGTCTTGAATTGTAACCCAGAGGATGAAGTAGTGTCGACAGACCAAGCCAAGATTTTGGTCCATGCAGCAGTCGCACATATAGCGACCATCCCATAAAAGCACCACATAATGGATAGCTCCCGTTGCCCTATGGACCACACGAACAAGGTGCTTGACACGAAGGCCCCGTTGTTTGACCAAATTTATTAGCCACTTGGCTGAGATGTAGACCGTGTCATTTTCGAATGTGTTGAGCATGTGCTGTTGAATATTCAATGCTCGCATTGTAGAAGAAAAAAAATCGAAATTTACTCACCTCATCCTCATTGCTTGCGTGATATCCTACTTCTTTCTCTACTTGTAAAGAATACTCATCCTGAAAGAAGGTAAGCAAAGCAGCGCTGGGTAGTTCTGAAGACATACCCAGTCACAGCTTCCCGAAGGGAGCTGCACCACTTCTGCAGTATAAAACATACTTTCCACCAGGGGGCGTCCACTAATGTTATCCGTGAGATCAGGTCCTGCTGTCGTCTACTGTCGTCTACTATTTGGCTCTGTTTGTTCTGTGTGATTCGCGAGTCGGCAAGTTGGCGGCGATCAACCCGGCGGTGCAAGATACGTTGCGTGCGCGCGACGCGTAAATTCGACCGCACCACTCTACGGTACTACCCAGTGACATATAATGTGAAGTAAGGGGACAGTTCCGGGACACTACACTCACACTGCTTGCACACTGCTCATATAAATGCTCATAATTTAATTGTCATATAATACATAACTAAGTGGGACATAAAATATATTCCAACGGCACCCGTCATCTCTTTGAAACATGGCGATCTGATTGAGAGACATCAGAGGCTGTTGAAGAAGTGTCCGATCTGCCACGCTTTTCCACGGTCTGTGGTTCAGGGGCATCCGAACCCGGAAACATGGCATCAAAGGCATCACTATCCGGAATGTTGTGCTGGCTCCGCCACTGTGTCGTTTCAGCCTGTGATATTCCAAGTGCATCTTCTTCGGACCTCCGAATGAATAGTTTTGCCATGAATGCAGGGGGTATAGGAGGCAAGGAGTTTTCTTGCAACGAGTGCTCTGCAATGATGTGAAACATTGCATTATATTTCCAGATGGTCGGGGGCTCTCCAGATAATTTGTTTACTGGGCAAAGAGAGCAATGGATAGGCAGGTTAGTGGATGGTGCCCTGTTAGATTGATTTTTTGCCTTCTTGTAGTTCAATCTGGAGAAGTGGTAGCGGCAACTTGATTTGATTGATATTGGTTTTTTCGGGTGGTTCAAATTTATCAACTGTGTGAAACATCCATCTAGGCCGCAAAAGCCGCATGGTTCAGAACCAACAGCGTTCAGTAGCTCTTCCTCAGGAATCCCTCGCAGGGCCATCAGGATGTGTTTAGCCACATGATGTCGCATTTCGTTCAGCTTCTTCACCACCCCACATATGAGACAAGAAATCTTATCAGTTGCGCGAAGCTTCTGACGGGTTAAATGTTCAGGAACATTTTGTACAATCAGAGAAGGTGTTCCTAAACAATTGTTAAAAAATGTCCGCCTCTCAAAAAAAGGTTACAACATACCAAGGGCATTACGATATGGAATGGAATTCGGATTGAGGACAGTAATCAACTGTTCAACATTCGTTGCAATTTCTTTGCCTTCAGGCTCAAGTGACTGCCAGGCCTCGTCCAATATCTCAGATAGCTGCTGAGAGGGAATAGACCATGTTGCCTGCCCCTGAGATCCAGACGCTTTAGAAACTGAAGGACCAACTGGATGGATGAGAACCCCGGGAATTTCGGCAACAAACATTCGACGAGTTTCGCGATCATCCCGCGCAGTGACATCAAGAGACAGGTATTGGCCGCTCCACTCCCAGAAAGTTGCAGGGTCCGCATTTTCTGTGTCTGGAAGAGGGTTCCGCATTTCCATTAGTTGACCAAGAACTGTGGCCTTTGACTCAGGATTTCCAAGGTCCAACAACGATGCTGCGGTTCGAATGGACTTGTCCGCACCAATTCTGATTCCCTTTACTAAAAAAATTGCAAGGCAGATTTTTTTGCCTGAATGCACCAATGTGGCTACCAAGTCTCCCGACTTCAGAAGATCCTCGTCATCCAAATCTGTGATATCAAACTCTTCACATTTTCGACTGCGCAGGTCCTCTAGGGCTACACCCCGGACTCGAAGTGTTCGCATAGTCGCTTTTTTGGAGCGATTCGAACTGAGTGTTGCCACAAGAGAAGATTTCAGATATTTTTTGCCTTCCACTTCTAAAACCTTGGAAAATGCAGCTGGTTCTTCCTCATCTTGGTTAGTGCCGTCATTGTGATCCCTCAACGGCTTATCGGGAAAGAATTGATCAAGATCCATTCCAAGCGGCATATCTTGAAAATCTTCATCAGCAAAGTCATTTTGGACGGATTGGAGCTCTTCAGGTGATAGCACCCCTGGCCTGTCATCGTCATCATCCTCGTTCTCGAGCGGATTTTCTGAATCCTCCCCAACAGGAAATAATGGAACATTGCTTTCCTCCTCAGACCGTTTATCTTCATGTTTGGCATCCAATCCAACATAGTGTCCCAGAGGTCTCAGGAGATCTGATTTACGGTCTGCAAATCGTGTAGCAAAATCTACTCTACCAGCGGGGCCAAAATAATCTTCGAGAAGGTTGTTGGCTTTCATTTCAGCAGCATCCCACCGCTTACGAAGATCCACATTTCCTACACAAGCATCTGCTTCCCAGGATGCTGGATTTATGTGGTCAATTCCAAGTGCTGCCTTCAGGCTAAGCCTACGGTGTCCTCTGTCAAGATCCGGATTTCGTTGGAAGGCCGCATTAATTAAAGCAGCCACACCAAGCTTCCCAGCAAGTTGATCAATATCGAAATTGCGTGCATGATCCTGGGTGCGGCAATCTGAGAATACAACCTCCAGTCGGTCTGTCCCTTCAAGGATAATGTAGAATTTCAAATTTGGATTCACAAGTTGCATTTTAGCAATCATGATGATAATGTTTTTGATTGTTGCCTGGGAGTCTGAATAGAGTGGACCAGTAAAACAAAAAGAACCATGCTTGATTTCGAGAGCAGCTGCCAGAAAAGCATAGGTGGCCAAGGATTCAACCTGCTCTGAGAGGCTCATCTCCACATTGATGAAAGGGTTTACGAAGAAGCTCAGTACTTTGGAAAAAAATACAACAGCCTTCCGAGTCTGTACATCCGTAGGATTGACAGGCGGTGGCAAGTTTCCGACTTTATTCAGCTGCTGCACCAAAGCAACTGCTTTCGGAACATTCTGCTTGTCAGATGGATCAAGCAACTGTCTTGCCTGTTCTATAGTCACATCGGGTAAGGCAGCGAGGTGGGCAACAATATCCTCGGGTCGGATATTTGTGGCCCCAACCATAATCCCACCAGGATTCCGGAGTAATGTAGCATCCCCTTGTTTTTGAAATATTAGCCAATTTAAGGAAAGATTGAAAATTGTTCCTACGTTTCATGATATGCTTGGGGTCGCCAGTTGATACCTGCCCATCCTTAGATGTGAAGCAGTTGAGGCCAACCAATGGATATAATTTTTTTCCCAAAGGTGACTCTGGATCTATTTCTTTCACCATGCATATAATATGTTTTGCAAGCCTGTAAGATGAATCTCCATCGCTTGCGAGAGCTTCTATTCTGCCATGCAAGGCTCTGCCCTGCGGATGGTTGTCCCATGTGTCGAGAACAGTTTGCATCCATTTTGCAAGCTCAACACCTTTTTCAGTTTTACATGAAGGAGAGAGCACCAATGGAACTGGGGTATAATGTTCAAGCTCTGCATATGGGGCAATGGCTACGACTGTGCCATCACTGCCAAAGCAAACTTTTCCAGGATCCTTCTTGTCTTTTTGGAGTGCCTGTCGAATATTCTCAATGGATTCTAGACTGTCAACAGTTGTGTTAACTCGATGTGAGTGTTCTCGACATAATCCTGAAACAGCATCACGATCGGGGCAATAGCGGCAGCGGGTCTCCAGTGCTATTCCATCAAACATCAGAACATTTCCTGCCCCAGGATTAGTGGGAGCAGGTTTAATTTCTGGATCTAAAAAGCTCGAAATATTGGCCCAAATATCGGTCCGAGTGGGTACACCAATAGATGCCACAAGTTTCGGAATCTTCTTATGTCTCTTCACCGTTGAAAGAGAGGCAAAGCCATGAGACTTTTGAAGAGCATACAGAAGCCGTGGTCCACCAATGGCCTTAGAAAGGAAAGCTATATCCATATCGCGAGGTGTAAAACCACCACGGGCAGAAAAAAGACCAGCAATTGCACGGTCAAGAGTAAACCCAATTGCATGAGGGCTTGCTCCCCGTTTGGTCAATGTTGTCAACATGCGTCGAAGGCCTGGGACATCATTGGTGGCAAGGAGCATCATTATTCTGCGATGCTCGCTGATTTTCCGCTTGGAAACCGCATTGGATCTTTTTGCATTATAGAGCTAGTAAAATCATTAGATAAATAGCCAGGCACACCAATATTACTTGCCTTTGTTCGGAGTTCCTTGGATGTTTTGGCCATTCCCTTCATCAGCTTTAGCTGCTGTTCCGCATTGAGATATTCCCAAGGTGTGGAGGGCAAGGCCTCTGTGGCTCGCATCATGAACATCTGGAATTTTGATGATGAAGGCAGAACACGACAAGGAATACAGGCTTCATGAGATCCGCTTGAAATGTGTCCATGGCAGGTTTCTGCTCGAAATTGAATAGTATTATCCTGTCCAAATGATATGGGCTCCCATCCCACATCACGGACTCCATGTTGGAGATAAGGATAAGTCATCCAGTGCGATCCGGGAGTCCATTGGATCGATACTCCCGGACAAGGCTGCAATATCACTGTAGGAGTAGAAGGTCCTGTAAATGGAGATTGAGGTACTGCGCGACTGGGTTCTGTTCTGGAAATTTGCGGATTTGCTCCCAGCTGAGAAAGGGCAGCAGTAATGTTACTAATGGATTCTTGGCGTACATGATGTGTCCGATAGTGAGGTCTAGGAGTCGTTGCTCCCGTTGGTGTAGTGCTTCCAGAGTCCGGAGTCTAATAAGATGTGTAGGTAGATGTATATGTGAAGAAGAAAGACTCACAAAAAAATCTGGGGTGCCCAGAGGAGATTTACGCAGAGTTTGAGATTGTGCCTGCAAGAAATTATTCAGTTTCAAACAAATAAAAGATACACTCAAATAAATATTACCTGCTTCAGATGCAGCTTTTGCTTGCAAGATTGTCGATGCTTGATGAAGTTGTACCTATTTGCCGCCCGTGTCGTCCTAATCTCGGTCCCACAGAGATCGCAGCTGATCATGTGAATTTGATTGCTGGGATCTATTCTGCTGGTAACTTGCCCGGGGGGGTCCTGCAAGTCAATAGTTACAGGCTCTGTGATCCCTTTAGATTTCTTTGCTTCAAGAGGGGGCACCATGGTGGGGGGATCAAGGATGTGATTGCGGTTCCACGATGATACTGTGTACTTATCATTTTCCGGGCTCGGACCGGTGAGCCACATGACTACGGACATTGTGTACTTGCCGGAAGTGGTTTAATTGGTGTATAGTGTACCTGCTACTCTTCTCATATACTTGTGCGGGCAGAACGCGAACGCGTCGCCGCTAATGAACGCGTTTCGAAATGATGTTAATAATAGTGTGCGTGTTTGCCGAAATGATCGCCGCTGGATTGCCGACTCGTTGCCGCTTACGTCCATCAAATACCAAATAGTAGACGACAGCATGTGGGCATTTTACTGATAACGGTAGTGGACGCCCCCTGCTTTCCACCATCTCACGCCGAGACTTCTCGTTAGCAAATGGCCCTCCGTACTCTCGAACAATGGTGATGATGGGGTGAAACAGGGTTTCAACATTGGATGAGTGCTGACGGCGAGAGGACTGTAATATCCAGTCAACAAAAATATTGAATAGAAATATAACTCGCTTACTTGTCGGTGACGGATGAGATCCTGTGCGGTTTGCTCATTTGTGCGGTCGTTCAGGCCATTGTAGAGCTGGAGCAGCGTCTTCTTGGGCCCACCAATCGCTTTATTCACGCGGTTCTCCGCTTCCACTCTGCCGCTCGTTCGCACACCAGCAGTGAACACACTGCCAACCCAAGCCCAAGCCCAACGGTCACGAGAAGGAAAAAGTTCAGCGTCAAGGTAGCCCTGAGCAGCTGGATAGCAATAGGTGAGTGTCTTCCAGAGGCGTTCAAACTCATCTGGAGACACAGCACGTTATGCAATCCAGAAGTCTCGCCGGAACTGATCCCATTCAGAGCCCAATTTGACACGCACATTCTGCGCAACGTTCCCATCCAGGTGGTGAAGACAGTATACATGGAAGGTGGATGGCCACACCCGTTCGCGTGCCGCGATGAGGGACAGGTGTCGATCAGAAACAAACACCTCCGGGGCTACTCCAGCGCTTGTGAGATGCTGTTGAAGTACCCAGGCGTGTGTTTCTGTGTCTTCTCATTGGTGTAATGCATACCAGGCATTTCGATTTTTGCAAGCATTATCGATGAGAATACCAATATCCAAGGGATAGCCTTCAGATGAACCTCCGTTAGAGTAGTATCAACAAGAATGAACAGGACTGAAGCTCACCGTACTGATTTCTATTATAGGTATCGTCATTTATCAGAACATCGCCGTAGCGACGTGTCAATGCCGCCTGCACCGGAGATTGCCACCAGATGCCTACAAGAACTTGGTCTGAATTTAGACGAATGGCATACTTCCAACCATGTTCCGTCTCAGCCTTGCGAGCCAGTGATTCAACAACTGATGCAGCATCACCACCAAGAGCTTCAACTTCAGCGCGGGCCTCTCGACCACATTCATTGAGCATATTTGTGACTTGGCACGGCTCCAGAGGGTGATCAGGGAAGCGCTCAGATAAGATCTTGGCAAGCTGGCTGCGAGTAAAATTGCCGCTGCCGCCAGAAAATTGGGCAACTACGGCACGTTGGTGCTTGGTAGGAGGACGAGGAATGGAGCCGTTGGGTGGAAGCTGAGGAGGATGGTTGTGCTTCCAGTCGGTCATCGAAACATGCCAAGTTCCATCGACCCTTCGGCTCAGGTTCACATGTGCCATGCAATCGGTTTTAATTGTTTTGCCCTCTCGATGATCAGAGGGATCGATGGTGTGCAAGTGAGCGGGGGTGTGGCGGTAGTAGTGGTTGCAACGAAGAGTGATTCTCTTTGGCGCGTCATTGACTTTCTTAGTCTGGCCGATTCGCCAAATATGGCCTCTGCTCGCTTCCAAATCATAGATGGCTTTCTGCCCTTCTTTGAAGGATGAATATGATGTTCCAATGTTTATGTCCCCAATGACTTGAATAGGATGGCGCTGGGAATTAGATACATCCGTAAAAGGCTCCCTTTTGATGGCAGGCAGGGAGTTGTGGGAACTGTGCTGAGGATTTTGACGGTCTGAGATAATGACTACGTCGTCGGTATCAGAATCTGGGTCCTGCAGGACAATAGTCCCAATCTGTAGTGGGCGGCGGGGTAGAATGGGAATCGGAGTTGTCGAGATTGGGGAGAACCGGTGGTGGTTCCTGAGGTCGACAACTTCTCGCTTTACTTTCTCCTTGGGTGCAACAGGTGGGCTTTCCCTCGTTAGATCGATAGTGGGTGAATTATCGTTGTCATTGTCATCATCGCCATCATCATCATTGTTCGAGTCGGAATCGGAATCCAGGATGATGATTGGCGCTGAAGATGATGATGCAGGCAGTCTTGGAGGAGGAGGAGGAGGTACAGTGGCCGTCTGTTCAAGAACAATTAGGAACATTTACATAAAGGAATATGGATACACGAACTTTAGTTTGAGCAGCGGCTTCAAGCTGAGGAAAAATTTGTGGCTGTCCAGCGACGTTCACGCAGAACATGTGGATTGGGTGGTGAACCTGGCAATAAATAAATAAATGGTTTGGATTAAGGAGTCTGAAATGTACCGTTGGAGTGTGCAAATTAAAGTCGTTGAAGCCGACAGCTTCCTCATCAGAGATCATGTCTGTGGTGATCGCTGGAGCTAGTGTGCATGGCACCATCCATTGTTTGGGTGGCTAGACAAGAGAAAAAATAAGTACATTGGCTTCAGTGAAATCGAAGGTACTGACAGCTGTGTGGTCAAGTACAGTCAGATGGTAGATGAGTAGGTCTTGAAGTGCTTTGTTTCGGAATAAATGGGATGTCGCATCGGTCCAAACATGGCCTTTCGAAAGGCCACGCTCCACGAAGTTGACAGCGGCAATTCCGCAACTACCCGACTGTGGCCCCTGGTGCGTGGCTATTCCGTTCTCCTGAACACCTGTAGGGGGGGGGTGCCCAGTGCGGTCCAGCACCCAACGGAATGCCGGTAAGGTGTCAGGGCCAATAGGATGCCCCATAGAATCCCCAATACATAGATTAGGGTTCTGCGACTGATAACGATAGCCCGAGAAATGATCTGATTCACAGCCTATGAAAGAGATGGTGGCCATCGGAAGGGCACCCAATCGACGACGTAAAAGATTAAGATCAGAACTGTAGTGCTTTGCCGGTTGTTGGAAGAGCAGTTTCATGTCATGGGTGAAAGATGTCGATAGAAGAATAAAGCTGGGATCGGAGGGTGACTTCATTGCGGTGCGAAGATATAGAAGCTCTAAAAGGATATTGACAACATCCTCCTCCAGCCAAGTTTTGCCAATCAAGCAGACAAGCTGCCAAAGGGGAAAAGAGGCGGAGTGGAATCCGGAAACAAGAGCTCGGACGCGCTGCTTTTCAAAGCGCCGTAGCTCGACGGATGCAAGGATGTCGTTGCTGAGTATGTGGTTGTAAAGTGAACGAGCACTGAGGATTGGCGCTCGATTGTTGTTAATCGCAAGAAAAATTCGAATCTATTTATGTACTCGTCAATCCACCATCGCACCAAATGACCTGAACACTTACTTTGAAGAAGTGATAAGTGAATGTTTCACGCTGGCCCTGATGTTCTACTGTGACAACTACAGAACGGGATCCACCAGAAAATGCGCCCTCCATGGCCCTAGAGATGGGCAAAAGATTGCTTGCATGGGGGATAAGTTCTCCTGGCTGAACCAGAGTACCAGCAGCTGTTGTCGGTATATCACTGTCAAAATTCCACAAAATGATGAGGCCGGGCTTATTTATGGCGGGGTAATCGAGGGAAACTGCTCGTTCGAATGTCAAGGACTCGAAGTATGCTGGTGAGTACTTCAAGTATTCCGGAGGACTAGCATAGTCTGAGAAATTCATCTGCTGAACAGGGAAGAGTTGTTTTGAGCGCAAGTTGGGGTGTAAGCGTAGCGGGTGGATGGTTGTGGTGAGGAAGAAGAAACACGCGCTCCTCAGTCATGGACAAAGTAAAAAGGAATATCGGCCGGCGACATCGAGATGGTAGCAATGAGTGGTAGTATTCGGACTCCTCGGAAGCATATAAGACATAAATGCTGAGCTAAATCGTTTCGTATCCACAGAATCTCCCGCTAAAACTCTCGCTAAGGCAAATTTAGAGCCAGCTGCAGGGACAAGGGTCTCAACACCTACCAAAGTGCCGTACATAGCAGCGTAGTAGCCATCAGTGCACCAAAGGATAAGTAAAGGGTTGGGGTCTTGAGTGAAAGTGCGCTCCAGACAGCGCTAGATGTCGCGTTGAGCAATGAGCTATTGCAAATGAGAGCCTAACCATTACATCAAGTTGCTTGCTGCAGGTGCTTGTGCACCCTGCCAGATGATTCTGTGGAGGCTGTGGTTTGTGTTGAGGGCCTCAGAGTGAGTGTGGATGATGTTCACAAGAGTCGCGTCCAGACTGTCGAGCTTGTGACGCCTCCATCATTTCATTCTGTTCCCATCAATCTTATCAAAGTCACTGTTTCTTGCGACGAACCACAGGGCTGCTCTAGGTAAAAATACAATGAATACCACAGTCCATTTCTGAACATCTTCCTCTCTCACTTCAAATTCAAACTGGAAGCCCCCATAAGTAATAAATCTTTCGAAAAATATTCGGTGCCAGTTTGTTGGCAACGGCCTTCCGGCCAGCCTCTTAGCCGAGAAACCCCACGAGGAAAATATTTTCAAGACAAGGATTCTAAATAAGGAGGGGTTTCTATCTGCAACCGGGGTTTCTGAATAGAATAATCCACAACTACTCCACAAATATATATATAATTCCGAGTCATGTACGAAACATATTTCAATTGTGCTGTCATGTAACATGTGTTTAACAGTAGATATGCTATAATTAGAGTACGGACAATTAGTATATAAGTAGGTAGGATTCGTCGGATACAGGCAGTTCATGCACCCCCCACAGAAATCGGTTGAGACTCTAGTAGCCCTCACCTTTGACCAAAGGGCTGTTTGGATTCTTGTATTTGGAGACTCTAAGATACTTGAGCTTCTGTGATTAAATCTATAAGTGCGATCAGCATATTTTAGTGCAACTTTGGGCAATATAAGAGAACCATATAAGCGAATAGGATCAATATAAGCTATAAGGGTTTCTTATAAGTTGGCAATTGAGATATCAGAGGGATTTATAAGTCACAGAGTCAAAGGCTGCATAAGCCAAGTTTAAGTCACAGAGACAGACACCATACGGTACTCCCGTTCAAAGAGAACACATTATAAACACAAATCATTACATTGGGACATTGTTGTTGGTTTTCTTTCAGGTCTATCAGACCGAAAACACAATATATATCAAAGTTCTACGATTTGAAATACGTACAAAGGTCAGTATATAAACACATCTTCAGAAGCCTAATACTTGAACATCTCTGGACCTCACACAAACACGCAGCTAGGCCTCAGACAGTGATTGATTGAGTTGGTTTGAGTGTTGGATTGTGGCTCAGTTGCACTCTCCTTTACACAAGTCGATTAGCAACTTCGCAGTTTGTTAGTTTGGCAGCACTATCAGCGAACACCACCCGACCCGACATTGCATACTTGGTTAACTTGCCCTGCACACTGGAAGCCTGTCCAGCACTCGCTCACATACCTCAAGGGCACACTCAACTACAAGATTATGTAATGTCGAGGTGCTCTGAACGGCATTCGCCCTGTCGGTTGGGTTGATACTATGTGGGGGATTTGGACACCTGCCGCTTGACATCTGGCGAGGTTTTTATGATGCCGGGTGGCCTGGTGTCCTGGTTGTCGAGAAAGCAGGCCACAGTGGCTCTGTCAACAACAGAGGCAGAGTACGTGGTGCTGACGTGCAGCTCGAAGCAGGCGATGTGGATGTACAGTTTTCTCAATGAGCTGCACATGTCCCAAAAGCGCCACGTCCTCCTCTATGGCGATAACCTGGGGGCCTCTGCACTCACACGCGACGAGAAGGCCATGCACATGTGAAGCACATTGATATCCGTGAACACTACATCCACGAGCACATGGCCGCCGGGGATATCAAGATTCAGCATGTTGCGTCCGCTGAAAATCTCGCAGACATCTTCACCAAGGTCCTGCCCTGTGACGCACATCTCGCTATCATGTGCTCATTTGGTTTGATGGAGTAGGGGAGCGGACAGGAGCAGAGCAGAGGCGCTCAACACGAGGGGGAGTTTCCTTTTCCCCTTGTTCACGGTCAATTCTATTGTGTCTTTATATCACTCTACTGATACTTGATGGCTCGTTCTCTCCTGGGAGAGTGTTGAAGTATTGGCTCGACGGGCCAACGAGTTTCCGCATATGTAAATCCACCCCCGTAATGCAGTACTAACCTTTTCCTGATGTTCCTTTGTTTTCTTACCTATGCTGGCATCTTTGCCCACCTTACTTATACTGCTGTTGACACACAGGGACGTTCCTCAGTCATTCACCTTGTTGTGCCGGTCTGAGGTTTGTCCCTTCCTTACTATGTATTTAGTCTCTTACTTACTGGTGTCGGAGTATTATTCCTATTAAGTTTTCAATACAGTTATTCACCTTATTGTGCCTGTCTGAGTATTATTCCTATTAGTGGAGTCTCCAGCTTGGCTCAAAACTCTCGCCAGAGCTTTGGCGGATGGCATAGAGCTTCCACCAAGGCTGAATGTTTCCGCCGAACATTGTGGAGTCTCCAGCTTGACTCAAAAACCGCAGCCAAAGATGTTGGGATGGGTACAATTCTGGAACTTGAGCCAGACATCTCCAGCAGAGGTGGTGGAGTTTCGGCGAGAGGCACAAAGCTTTGACCAAGGCTGAATGTGCTCCACTGAACATTGTGGAGTCTCCAGCTTGACTCAAAATTTTCGGCTGAAGATTGCTGGAGTGGGTACCATTCTGGAGCTTGAGCCAGACATCTCTGGCGGAGGTGGTGGAGCTTCAGCAGGAGGCGCAGAGCTTCGACCAAGGCTGAATGTGCCCCGCCAAACATTGTTGAGGCTCATGGAGCTCCTCGCCGCAGAAGAAAGTGATGAAGAGCCCAATGACGGAGCTCTTTTGGGGTCTGGAGACCACTACGATATGTGAAAGACAGTCCAATAAAGAGTTACTGAGTGTTCACTGAATGCCTCAAAAATCACGTGTTTGCCCTTAAGGCTTAATTAAACCTTGACCCTTAATAAGCCCTTAATATCATATTAAGGCTTTAAATATAAAAAAACACCTTAATAAGCCCTTAAAAATGCAACACTGCTCCAGCCCAGCTTGACTCAAAAATCCCAGCCGAAGATGCTGGAGTGGGTACAATTCTGGAACTTGAGCCAGACATCTCCAGCAAAGGTGGTGGAGCTTCGGCAAGTGGCACAAAGCTTCGACCAATGCTGAATGTGCTCCGCCAAATATTGTAGAGTCTCAAGCTTGGCTCAAAAATCTCGGCAGAGCTTTGGCAGGTGGCACAGAGCTTCGACCAAGGCTGAATATGCTCTGCTGAACATTGTGGAGTCTCCAGCATGGCTCAAAAATCTCGGCAGAGCTTCGACCAACACTGAATGTGCTCCACCAAATCTTGTGGACCTTCCAGTGTGGCCCAAAAATCCGGCAGAGCTTTGGCAAGTAGCACAAAGCTTCGACCAAGGCTGAATGTGGTCTGCTGAACATTGTGGAGTCTCGAGCTTGGCTCAAAAATCTCGGCAGATCTTCGGCGAGTGGTACAGAGCTTCGATGAAGGCTGAATGTGATCCGCCGAACATTGTGGAGTCTCCAGTGGGCCCAAAAATCCCAGCGGACCTTTGGTGAGTGGCACAGAGCTTTGACCAAGCCTGAATGTGCTCTGCGAACATTGTGCAGTCTTCAGCTTGGGTCAAAAATCTCGGCGGAGCTTCGGCTAATTGCACAAAGCTTCGACCAAGGCTGCATATGCTCCACCGAATATTGTGGAGTTTCCAGCTTGGCCCAAAAATCCGGTGGAGCTTCGGCGAGATGCACAGAGCTTCAAGCAAGGCTGAATGTGCTCCGCCAAACATTGTGCAGCCTCCAGCTTGGGTCAAAAATCTCGGCGGAGCTTCAGTGAGTGGCACAGAGCTTTGACCAAGGCTGAATGTGCTCCACCGAATATTGTGGAGTCTCCAGCATAGCTCAAAAACGTCGGTGGAGCTTCGGCGGGATGCACAGAGCTCCGACCAAGGTTGAATGTCCTCTATCGTGAACATTGTGGAGTCTCCAGCGGGCTCAAAATCTCGGTGAAGCTTCGGCGGGCCACACAAAGCTTGGACCAAAGCTGAATGTGCTCCGCCGAACATTGTGCCCTGCCAAACATTGTGGAGTCTCCAGATTGGCTAAAAACTCTTGGCGGAGCTTCGGTGGGTGGCACAGAGCTCCAACCCAGGCTGAATGTGCTCCACCAAACATTGTGAAGTCTCCAGCATGGCCCAAAAATCCGGTGGAGCTTCAGCAAGTGGCACAAAGCTTCGACCAAGGCTGAATGTGGTCTACTGAGCATTGTGAAGTCTCCAGCTTGACTCAAAAATCCAGCCGAAGATGCTGGAGTGGGTACAATTCTGGACCTTGAGCCAGACACCTCTGGCGGAGGCGGTGGAGCTTGGGCGAGAAGCACAGAGCTTTGACCAAGGCTGAATGTGCTCCGCCGAACATTGTGGAGTCTCCAGCTTGGCTCAAAACTCTCGGTGGAGCTTCAGTGAGTGACACAGAGCTTCGACCAACACTGAATGTTTTCCACCGAACATTGTAAAGTCTCTAGCTTGACTCAAAAATCGCAGCTGAAGATGCTGGAGTGGGTACAATCCTGGAACTTGAGCCAGACATCTCTGGTGGAGGTGGTGGAGCTTTGGCAAGTGGCACAAAGGTTCAACCAAGGCTGGATGTGCTCCGCCAAACATTGTGGAGTCTCAAGCTTCGCTCAAAAATATCGGCGGAGCTTTGGCAAGTGGCACAGAGCTTCAACCAAGGCTGAATATGCTCCGCTGAATATTGTGGAGCTTCCAGTGTGGCCCAAAAATCCGGCAAAGCTTCGACCAAGGCTGAATGTGCTCTGCCAAATATTGTGGAGTCTCCAGCGGGCTCCGAAATCTCGGCAGAGCTTCGGCGAGCCACTGAAAGCTTCGACCAGGGCTGAATGTGCTCTGCCGAACATTGTGGAGTCTCAAGTTTGGCTCAAAAACCTCGGCGGAGCTTCGGCGAGTGGCACAAACTTTCCACCAAGGCAGAATGTGCTCTGCTGAACATCGTGGAGTCTTCAGCTTGACTCAAAAATCCCAGCCGAAGATGCTGGAGTGGGTACAATTCTGGAACTTGAGCCAGACATCTCCGGCGGAGGTGGTGGAGCTTCGGTGATGGGCACAAAGCTTCGACCAAGGCTGAATGTGCTCCGCTGAACATTATGGAGTCTCCAGTGTGGCTCAAAAATCTCGGCAGAGCTTCGGCGAGTGGCACAAAGCTTTAACCAAGGCTGAATCCCAGTGAGAACGATGGCTAGACAGATCGATCTACATCAAGCTATCTCCATCTGTTCATTTTAGATTGAAGAATGGCGGAAATACAGCTGTGGATTGACCCGTTTGTCAATCCACATTGAATGACATCAATTCAGGTCAATCGGCACATCCAGCTACAGCAATCCACTAGTATGCTACCCCGCACCCCGCTGCGCGCGTGCCCTGCCACTTCCTGTGCCCTGCCGCTTCCCGTGCCCCGCTGCTTCCCGCCCGCACCCTGCACCCCGCTCCCCCATCCAGCTTTGCCCTCCTGGCATTTCTAGTAACCGGCATGTCATTTGGGGGTATCTGTAAGCTAGTATTAGACCAAGAAGAGTGTAATTCCCTGCGAAACCTACCAAGAACGGTGGTATAGAATTTTACAAAACCTGCAGTTTGTGAATGGAACTGGCAATAACTAAAACAGAAGCGAGCATACGGACTGTGCAAAGCATAAGAGTACCCAGGCTGCATGACAGATATACAGAACATATCACCGTTATAAATTCTCCACTGCCTGGTTTTTCGCTTTTTTCTTCACAGCATTGAGGGCGGCACTCGTATCGTCCCATTTCTGTAACAATAATTAGTGTCAGCGAATGAAAAGAATAGGACAATAGACCTTCACAGTAGCGGCGGGGAGGGCAGCATAGTAAGTATTCCATTCCTGTGTCGTCATCGCAGCGTTACTGAGCAGGTAATCGTTGTAGCAAAGGTTCCTACAGGCCACAGAGATTATTATTGGGACAGATGAGGAGACCAAAGCTTATGGGACAGTCGTGGAAGTGCTCTTGTGTTTCTTCGCTGGCGTTTTCGTTGCTGTTTGGGTGCATAAGGACATATCTAAGACACAAGGGGTGTTCTGTACGTACCCAGCAGGTGATTTACCCGCTCAGAAAGCGCAGTGCTGCGACCCGTTGGACCAGAGGCGGCACCAAAATCAGTGTTCCTGGCAGATCATTAAATATTCAATATTAAAGTCCAACGACGTGCATTCGACATACAAGGGATTGACAATGGGCGAGATCTAGTAGTACAAAATTTAGATAAGGATAAGTAGCCGGGTAGAGAAATGACGTACATTCACTGCCACAGTGGGAGGAGCAGGGCTATTGGCTTGCATTGGAATCTGGGGTTCCGTTGATCCCGCAGATGTAGAGATCTACGCGTAAACTATTAGATAAGTAATGGCGTAGAGAAACAACGTACATTTACCACCGGAGTGGGAGGAACAGCAGGATTAGCTTGAGTTAGGATCTGGGATTCCGTTGACTGCACAAGATTAGGATTAGTTTCGGGTGTATGATTCGGAGAGAGCGGTGGCACAGAGACAGAGGGAGACATAGTCGGTGCAAGCGATGTGACCGTTGATAGAGAAATTATGCTAGGGGGCTGGTGGCAGAGAAGAAAGGCACAGCATATCATCGGACACTGAAGCATCGGAAATAGACGGGGTAGGGGCAGGATCGACTGTAAGCTGCTGGGTATCACCAATCATCGCTTGGAAGAAGAATTGGACTTCAGCATATTGGTTGCCATTGCGTAAATGTGCAAACTACCAATCAACTAATCAGCTAATTTAAAGCATTAAAAATATAAAGCTTACCTTGACATTACGAGCAGCTCTTCTCTCCTCTGCCTGAGACTCCTTCCAAACCAAGCGCACAATTTGGCCAGTTGGGAAACGTAGCCAGGCCCACCATGTGACTCGAGGAACCCAGCCGGGTTTACACTTTTCGCCGGTCCAATCCTCAAAGAACTCTCAAATTGCATCACTGTAAGCTCCCTCAATCGGCTGATGAAATTTGTCCCTAGCATGGAGAGGAAGGAACATAGCCCCCACCGAGATCCTCAGATCCCTGTGGCAAACCAGGTTCTGGATCCAGTTCAGGGACCATTGCCTTCAGCGGTGCTTCGCACATTCTGCAAGATTCGTGTAGGGGTCGCAATGCTGCTTGATCTATTCGCCCAGGTTTCCAATGGTATGTTCAAGTGTCCATTGGCTGCAATACCCACCTGGGCCAATGTGAATGGTCTCAGGCATGGTGTGGAGGAGCGTGCGGATGCTCTGGCGGCAGAAGTGGAGATGAGCGGCATTGCGCTGGTAGTAGATCCCCTCAAATTCCTCTACAAACTCGCACAGCATGTGGTGCGCCTCCACGAGGTCTGATCGGCTGATATTTCGTTGCCAGGTGAGACGAATGCCTCTCACGAGCTTGCAAAAGTTCCTCCAGTAGACTTCTGGGAGTATATCACGCAAAAGAGCTGGGCTGAGAACGAAGATGTAAGTCAGATACTCCTGCGCATTTTACCCACTCGAGATCTTTTCAGCCGGATTGCGAGGTGGACAGTCGAATGATGCTGGGAGATAGGGAGTACATGCTGTGACCGCTTTGCCATGAGCGTTCCAAATATCTCCAATAAGAACTGCCCAGTTCCAGTCATCCTGGTTGTCTGTGGAATGACATTTCAGTTTCGCACGCCAGAGGCTGAGTAAAATATCTGGGATGTTCAAAGCGTCGCGGTGCATCTGGTCTGACCCAAAGCAGCGAGGAATGGGAAACATATGATCTGCTGGGCTTGGTAATCCCTGTTTCCTCCTCGTAGTCCTTTCGGTCTGATGCGTAAATGACGTCTTCAAGGCATCTTTTGTACTCGTCGACATCGACAGTGGTGAGATGATGGCCATTAACATCTTCATGGTTGCAGCCCGGGACGTCGTAGTTGAGGGCTTGAGAAGCACTGGGTAGTAGTGATTTTTGCCAGGCTTTCGTCCTCCTTTGACTGAACAAAACTGGCAGCACCCGTATGCACCCATATGTCCAGTAAGACCATTGTGAGGGGGACTGTAGTGTCGCTTTGGAGTGACTTGTTCTCCCTCTGGGGGCCTTTTCGTTTAAGTTGGGTTCGTATAGAGTTTGTGAGAGAAGATAGTTGAGCAGTGTTTGCCCGTGGGGATCTGTTGGGGGTCAAAAATGGGGGATAACATGAAAAATACCTTGTTCAGATGTGCACACCGCGTGCACTACTCCGAGACAATATCCAAGTCTCTGCTTTGTCTCTCTTCTACCGCCTTTCCCCTTTGAACCGGGTGATAGTTGATTCGACTGGCTTTCCCAAAGGTGGGATGACCGCAAATGGCTCAACGAGGGCCTAACAGCTCAACGTGGGTACAGCTCGCAAAAGACGTGAGTGTGCCGGTCATTGTCCAAGGTATCCGCGATTTGGTGGAGACGCCTTGAGTTGTTCCTCTCTGCGTGAGCAGCAGTTTGCGAGGTCAAGGGGACGGGTTAGTGTGGTTAGATGTTCAGTATGAATCATCTGGAGGATGTGTGGTCAAGTGTCTTTCAACAAGTTAGTGGGTTAGTGGTGTGGTGTGTTTGTGGGTCAACAGTATATTGGGGGGAATCGGTTTACACTAGAAACTAGTGGGGGAAAACCCGCTCCAAAGTGAACTGTCCACTGCTTTGAGACCCAGATCCTTTTATACTCTGCCAATAACCCCTTTGGACCTTCTCTACATGTCCACAGTTCGCTCCCTCGGCGTTCCATAACGTTCTAGCCCCATGGCAGTGTGCTTGCGCCGTGTTTCATCCCACTGAGTTATGGTGCTCATCGGAGGAAGTTGCCTTTTTGGGCCCAAAAGTTGTTGGGACGCGATGCCTGATGAACTGCTACCTTCCTAATCCGTCCAAAGTCCGTGCGGATACGACGTCCTGAGGCTGAAAAGGGGTGAAACGCGTGCGATATGTCGGCATGAGCGTGTTGGAAGTGCTGTGTGCTCCGGCGGTTGATCTTGTTATGGATGAAGGCACTCCCATCTGCCAGATGTCGTTGGAGGTGCACCGTCCACGATGCGAGATGCGAGAATGGTGTCCGAAATGTATAGATGTGGGAAATGCGGGGTGTGGTGAGCGCAGGTGGTGAATCTGGGTGTTGTGGCCGTGTCATTGTACTCACTGTGGCAGACACAGTGCATGTGGCAGCCCCACACCATAGCTGGCCCATCTGCAGTTTCGAGGAGCAAGAAGATATGGGAGTGGTGAACTTGCTTGTCAACTGCATCCAAAATCATTAGACCTTCACGCATGAGTGCGGATATGTGGTGGAGGCCGGGATAAAATCTTGGCGGAGCTTCGGCGAGTGGCACAGAGCTTCGACCAAGGCTGAATGTGCTCTGCCGAACATTGTGGAGTCTCCATCGTGGCTCAAAAATCCCGATGGAGCTTCGGTGAGAAGCACAGAGCTTTGACCAAGGCTGAATGTGCTCCCCCTAACATCGTGGAGTCTCCAGTGTGGGTCAAAAATGTCAGGGGAGCTTCGGTGAGTGGCACAGAGGTTTAACCAAGGCTGAATGTGCTCCGCCAAACATTGTGCAGTCTCCGGCTTAGGTCAAAAATCTCGGCAGAGCTTCGACGAGAAGCACAGAGCTTCCGCCAAGGCTGAATGTGCTCCGCCGAACATTTTGGAGTCTCCAGCCTTATTCAAAAATCCCAGCCGAAGATTCTGGAGTGGGTACAATTCTGGAACTTGAGCCAGACATCTCTGGTGGAGGTGGTGGAGCTTCGGCGAGAGCCACAGAGCTTCGACCAAGGCTGAATGTGCTCTGCCGAACATTGTGGATGTTGAAGTATTGGCTCAACGTGCCATAAATTCAGTATGCGGAACGAGTTTTCGCATATGTAAACCTGCCCCTGTAATACTGTACTAACCTTTTCCTGATGTTCCTTTGTTTTCTTACCTATGTGGGCATCTTTGCCTGCTTTACTTATACTGCTGTTGACACACAGGGACATTCCTCAGTCGTTCACCTTATTGTGCCTGTCTGAGTATTATTCCTATTTGTGAAGTCTCCAGCTTGGCTCTAAACTCTCAGTGGAGCTTTGGCAGGTGGCACAGAGCTTCCACCAAGGCTGAATATTCTTCGCCGAACATTGTGGAGTCTCCAGCTTGACTCAAAAATCGCAGCTGAAGATGCTGGAGTGGGTACAATTCTGGAACTTGAGCCAGACATCTCCAGCAAAGGTCGTGGAGCTTCGGCGAGTGGGAGAAAGCTTCGACCAAAGCTGAATGTGCTCTGCCAAGCATTGTGGGGTCTCCAGCTTGGTCCAAAAATCTTGGCGGAGCCGTGGCGAGTGGCACAGAGCTTCGACCAAGGCTGAATGTGCTCCGCGAACATTGTGGAGTCTCCAGTGTGGCCCAAAAATCCGGCGGAGCCTCAGCAAGTGGCACAAAGCTTCGATCAAGGCTGACTGTGAACATTCTGGAGTCTCCAGCATGGCTGAATGTGCTCTGCCGAACATTGTGCAGTGTCCAGCTCGGGTCAAAAATCTCGGTGGAGCTTCGGTGAGAGTGGCACAGAGCTTCCACCTAGGCTGAATGTGCTCCGCTGAACATTGTTGAGTCTCCAGCTTGGCTCAAAACTCTGGGCAGAGCTTTGGTAGGTGGCACAGAGCTTCCACCAAGGCTGAATGTGCTCTGTCAAACATTGTGCAGTCTCCAGCTTGACTCAACTTGGTGGAAGCTCTGTGCTTCTCACCGAAGCTCCGCCGAGATTTTTGAGCCATGCTGGGGACTGCACAATGTCCGGCAGAGCACATTCAGCCTTGGTTGAAGCTCTGTGCTTCTCCCCGAAGCTCCACCGAGATTTTTGAGCCAGGCTGGAGACTCAACAATGTTCGGTGGAGCACATTCAGCCTTGGTCGAAGCTCTGTGCCACTCACCAAAGCTCTGCCGAGATTTTTGACCCAAGTTGGAGACTGCACAATGTTCGGTGGAGCACATTCAGCCTTGGTCAAAGCTCTGTGCTTCTGGCCGAAGCTCCACCGAGATTTTGGAGCCACCCTGGAGACTCCACAATGTTTGCAGAGCACATTCAGCCTTCGTCGAAGAGCTTCCACCAAGGCTGAATGTGCTCTGTTGAACATTAATTTTCAAGTGTTGGAAACTCCAGGAATCTCAAGCACAGTCAGGAATTTGAAGGGGGAGCTGCTGCCAAATGCCTGGGAATCTCAAGCATGGCCAGAAATTCTTTGGCAGAGCTACTTAAACTCAGGCAATAGCAGAGATTCTCAAGTGTGGCTGGCAATGCTCCTGCTGGAACTCCAGCAGTGTCTATCACAATCTGTAACAGGATGGGTTTCAAGGTCCTATAGGAAGGATTGCATGGCCTCTATTCAGGTTAATGTTGCCGTGACTCGAAAAGTCGAGTCGTGACTTCAAAAGTCGACTTGGACGCGGATTTGACTTGACTCAGCTCTACTTGATAGGTCCAAGTCAACTCAAGTCGACTCAAGTCGACTTCAGAGCACATTTTGTACAGCACAGCCTGGGGTTCTAGCTTCATTTGCGGCGGTTTTGCGAAAAATCACGGAGACGTGACATATGTCACCCGGGTGTCACGCGCTCGGGTCACGGTCCATCAAAATTCAAGAAATTGCCTCCTTTGTGCTGTAGACGACTCTGCGAACCTTTGGGAAATTCTGGGTGTTAAGTCAACTTGAAGTCACTCAAGTTGACTTGGAAGTCAACCCAAGTTGCAGCACTGACTTGGCTTGACTGGACTCAAGTCGGCTGCGACTTCGACTTCAAATGACTTGGAGTCGAAGTTGCGGCAACATTAATTCAGGTGGCCAACATGGACAAAAATTTGCAAAGGTCTAGGGACCCATGACATTTCTCGGAGTACTTATAAACAGCCCCTACCAAAAGTCCAGCTCATTTGGATGTGATTTGGGCATGCCAAATGTGTTTCTCATTCCTCTAAGGGTTATGGCCTTGGAATATCAGACACTTATGAAGAAGGATATTTGAAAGACATTTATCATAATTCAAGGGTATTCACTGGCAGAAAATGAGAAAAGTAGTAAAAATATGACCCAGATGTGTTTCAAATATTCTTCACAATATGTCTTCCATGTGGCCAGCATAAGGAGAGGAATGCACAAAAGCACTGGAAGAACACTTTAAATGCTATTTGGATGGACTGTGAAAGGTGTGCAAGCCAAAATTTAAATGGGTTTAAATGCCTTCAAGATGTCTTTCAGGAATTTTTATGGTCTGAAGACCACAGATATGCAACAAAATGTTCTTAAGATCCATGCCCTCAGGATACAGAAGAGTAACTGTGACCTTGTCACACAATGCATTTAGCATGCCTTCTGCCAGATATAGGCTAACAGAATTGAAATACATTGTACAGAATATGGGAGAAGTATTTAAACTCACGGGAAATGTGTTGAAGGCACATGGGTTGACTGGGACTAAGGCCATGATTTGGTCAACATTATTTTACATTTTTCACCCCAATTTTCACTTGAAAATTGGTGGAAAAGGTTTTGAATTTTTCACTTGCATTTACACTGAAAAATGTGGTGAAAAACAACATTCTTTTTTCACCTAATTTTCAAGTGGAAAAAGCCCCAAAAAATGTGGTGAAAAATGAGTGGAAACCTCAATTTTTGATTTCCAATTTTACACTATTTTTCACTGACGAGTTTTCACCAATTTTGCTATCCTTTTTCTGGTGAGAAAACTAGTGAAAAAGGTTTTACATTTTTCACCATCATTTTCAGGTGTAAATGGGTATGAATTATAGGTGTTACTTTTGCAAGAAAAGTTGTAATTTTTATTTCAAATTTTTCACCTTGTTTTCAGGTGAAAAAAGTGGTGAAAAAGTTTTACATTCTCCACATTTGTTTTCAGTGCAAAACAGGTGGAAAAAGCGCTGAAACATTCACTCATTTTTCACTTCTTTCACTGCACAATTTTCACCCCTTTTGAGGTCATTTTCCATGTGAGAAATGTGATGAAGAAGGTTTTAAGTTTTTCACCATCATTTTGTGCCATAAAAGTGCGTGAATTATTGATGTTATTTTTGCACAAAAAGCTATACATTTTATTTCAAAATTTTCACCTTGTTTTTGAGTGAAAAAAGCGGTGAAAAGGTTTTACATTTTCCACATTTTTTTCCACCGAAAAATGCGTGAAAAATAGGTGAAAACAATCATTTATTTTACACCCTTTTCACTGAACAATTTTCACCCATTTTACATTTGTTTTCCTGGTGAGAAATGCGGTGAAAAAGGTTTTAAGTTTTTCACCATCATGTTCAGCCATAAAACTGTATGAATTACTGGTGTTATTTTTGCAAGAAAAGTTATAAATTTTATTTCAAAATTTTCACCTTGTTTTTGAGTGAAAAAAGTGGTGAAAAAGTTTATACATTTTCCACATTTTTTTCAGTGAAAAACAGGTGAAATATAAAGGAAGTTTTTTGCCAGTACTTTGAGTGAAAAACTTGAAATGTTCAACCAGTGCTTTTGGCTTTAATGCGGTCACGACACCTCTGCTGACGCCAAGGAGGTTTAATTTCGGGACGTCCGGAATGGACCAAAATAGCGGTCCGGGAAACAGTGGCGGAGGGTTTGATACTGGTAGTGGTGCCGTAGGCGTAGGAGCAGGCACGGGCGGCTACGGGGCTGGCAACACAACCTCTTCTTCGAACGAATATGGCTCGGGGAATCAATACAGCACTGGATCCTCTTCGAACGAGTATGGTGATACGCGTCAGTAAAACAACAGGTTCGTCTTGGGCATCTTTCATCCTGAGGGGCCATCTTTCATCTTGGTGAGGCATCTTTCATCTTGGTCACGCATGTCTGGTCTTGGGTATCTTGTCTTGGGGTGACCATTTGCTGCACATTGCCAAGACGGCAAAAGATGACTTTCAGTTTCAAAGAAGGAAAAGATTCACTTATTAAATTCAAGTGCGTACATGTACTAGAAGGCAATCTCGTGTGAATGATGATCTGCATACTTATTAATATAATATGTACGAAAACTATCCAAGGAAGCAGTATGCCTGATGTGACGAGGTAAATAGGAATCACCGTAGATTGGTATGAGGTGCGCCCCGCGCAAAATGGAGTCTAGGTGAATAATATCGAGAACACGCTACTCACGACCATCGAGATCTGGTTCGACCATCCACATTCCCACATCGGGGCAAGGACTCTCCCCAACGGCAGAAAACCAGGTAACAGCAGCGCAGGGGTACACAACACCGTTGTGTTTGGAAGAAAAGAAAAGCAGCACCCGTGCAGCGAGAAGGCCGCGGAAGCCGGGCTGGTCGGTGTCCTCCTCGACAAAGACACAATCGTACCGCGCAGGCCCGCCCCGCCAAGAAACTCCGGCGGCAAACCAAGCGTGGGCGATAAAATTAAAGGTACTTTCCCTTCGTTTTCAGTCGTGGATCCTTGTTCTCATTCTTCCCCGTCGCAGGTGGCGCCGAGGAGCTTGTCGGGAAGGTCACGAAGAACCCCGAGATGATAGAGAAGGGACAGCAGCGCAAGGCTAGTGCTCTTTGGGTCTTATTTGCGTTTCTCAGTTTTGTTTCATACAAAGGCAATTTAAATAACGACAGCGGCGTCGCTCGCTACGACAGCTTGTAAGTAATATCACAATCCGTGAACCTCTTTGATCGTGTTCCAGTGATGCCCGGGCCAAAGCTTGTTAGCGCTGCCCGCGGCGGCATCGCCAGTTCCCTCGCTCTTGGTCACGACACTCCACCCGGTGCTACCAAGGCCAGAATCAAGCTCGGTCGCCACTTTGGTCTTGATCTCCCCCATCTCCCCGGGAATTTCGGTGACATACTCCACTGCAGTCTTGAACAGTGCACCGAGATCGTTGGCTTTGGTGCGCTCGCCCTCGATGCGGAATATCTTGTTCTCCAGCTCGGCGGACGGGAGCGTGGTCAAAACGTGGACGACGAATCCTTGTGGAATCACAGATTAGTTGCATAGATGGTTGCGTTGAAATGGTGCGACGAACCCGCAACATCAGGGAGCGCCGTCGCGGAGAGCGGGGCCTCGCCTTTGCCCACAATATGGATCTTCTTGGTCTCTGTGTTCAAGAATAGCCACGGGATGTATTCGGTGAAAATACCGTTCTATAGCTTTGGTTTAGCACCTGTGATATATGCAAAGGGAAATTTTACGGACGTAGATTCTGAGAGACGGGATACCGGCGCTCTTTAACTGCTCCGCAATCTGGTTCTTCTCTGCCCAGATACCGTCGTTCAGGCCTTCCGTTGGCGCTCCATACTCGGACGGAACAAACAGCTTGATGTTCGCCGCCTTGGCGGCCTCGATGAGGGACTTCTGTGCGCCGATGGCGTGCCCGGTGACGGTCGAAAGCACTACATCGACGGTGTGCTCCCTGAAAACGGCAGCGACAGCAGCGGCGTCGCTGGTATCGACGGTGGCGAGCTTGGCGCCGGCAGGGAGCTTGTCTGTGCTCTTGGATCCCGGACGAGCGAGGACGACGACGGGAAGGTTCTGGGCAGCGAAGGCAGCGACGATCGTGGACCCAAGAGCGCCGGCGCCGATAACTGCGAATGACTTGTAGGAGGACATGTTGGTGCCCAAATTACAAAAACCCGTTTCTCATAAGCCGTGGTCGCCTCCGTCTTGGTAATCCACGCGGTGATCCGCTACGACAGAGAATGACAAAGCGGCAGGCGAAATAATTCAAAGAAAGCGGGCTTCCGCGGTTTAGGTGGGCCCCCACGCCGTCTTGTTTGTCCCCATATTAAAGCAGAATGACGTTTGAGCGAACTCCTTTGTAAGGCGGTTTGTAAGGCGGGCTGAGCGGGGTTTGCATCTGTTCATGCACTGATGATGAGAGTTAACTTTTCGGCCTGCAAAAATGGCGTGGCCCAGCGCCAATTAGCTTTTTCGGAGTGGGCGTGGGCGCTTGGTGGGACAAGCCGATTTGCTCACGCCCATCAAAGCCCACGCCGATTTGTCGGCATGGCCCGCCAAAATCAATTTGGTCGAGAAAGTGAATTAAAGGCATGTAGCACATCATCGGTCACCGGCCCGATGCCTCTCACCACGACCACACCTGTCATTCATGTCGCTCGAAGCACCTCTCTTTCCACTGGAATTGGAGCGACATATCTTTGAGCTCGCTGCCTTTTCTCACCGTGGAATTATCCCTACGCTTCTGCGGGTGGCACGCGTCTTGGTTTGGTCAGTCTTCGTGGCTGCTTTGTATGTATCCTGCAGGCTGACGAGCGCGGTGGAGGATTGAGCCTCTGCTCTACCGAGTTGTCCACGTCAAGGCTTCACCGGTTGGGACGACGCGTCATGCAGGCGCCACTTATGCCACTCGCCAGGCATTCCAGTCGAAACCCCTCAGCTTCTTCCAGAATTGCCATTCGACATGTCGTTCTCGATGCAGTCTCAGACTGGCCACCACAGAAAATGGTCGAGTGTCTTCAGAGCTGCACAGGAGTTATTGGCCTTGCAGCACTCATACCCTCCACGCATCCACGGCTTCTTCCGGCCTTGGGGCAAAT
Source organism: Mycena rebaudengoi (assembly GCA_029282285.1). Lineage (NCBI taxonomy): Eukaryota > Fungi > Basidiomycota > Agaricomycetes > Agaricales > Mycenaceae > Mycena > Mycena rebaudengoi. The sequence continues at coordinate 65,865 of JARJCX010000379.1, forward strand.
TCAAGCGCGCCGATTATATATCTTTCTGGAGAACCTATCTCGATTTAACCCATCCAATGTTCGCCTCCGTCACACATTTTGACGTATTTGACAACGTCAGCACTCGGAGGTGGGAAAGATTTTTGAGTGCGGGCGGACGACTTCATGGCGAAGAAATTAAACGGCGAGATTGAAGGCCGGTTTCCTACCTGGACCTATATTCGCAAATACTTAATACATTTCAGCGTCGTGCTATTGGTTAGACACCACTGTCCCTGGTGATGCAGAATAGGCGACCACCTTTGTTACCGTGAGCTGCAGAATTCTTTTCAATCAACCCACAAACCTGCAATCGAGTGTGTTCCCTGCCGCCGGCGGTGATCTCTGCCCTCTTCACGAACTTCTCCTCCGTCTGTGGGATCATCCCGTCTCGACATCATGAGTTGGATACATTGATTTTTCTGTGTCTTTTTATTGGTCTCTTGTTCTGAATTTGTGTGCGACGCAAGAGCACACCCAAACCACGTCCAAATATCGACGCCTCTGACTTCAGATCAGGCGAGTGATACCGCTATGGAAGTACAGCTGGTTCTAATCCACGAGCCGCCTTGAATATCGTGTTTAGCGCGGCAAAATAAAATACAAACCCTCCACATCGGGTAACTGCGGTCATCCTGTTATTCCGCCCCGGGTTGCGAGAGGAAAACGAAAGTACTCCTAGTGCTCCGCTCCAATAATCCATGGATGCTACACTGGCAACCTTTCCAATCCGTCACCGTTCTTTTAAGTCGAGTTGGATTCAACTCACATGCAACTACTCAAGGTACTACTATAAGCCTGCTGGGAAGTGGGCCACCCCCAGATAGTGGGCCATTGGACAATATACAACTAGCCAGTTGCTTTCTGGCATACTTTGTGATTGGAGGATGGAATTCCCGCTACCTTTAGGTAAGGGTCTTAGGGCGCCCTATTTTCAGGCCAATTTCAGGCCTTACAGTAAATCACATTTTCGTCATTACACCTAAGTCAGCAGTAATTTTCCCTGCCAAAAGTCTCGGCTTCTCATCCGAGGCCCTGCAGGAAATCACATTTTCAAATCACATTTTCGTCATTACACCTGAGTCAGCAGTAATTTTTCCTGACAAAAGTCTCGGCTTCTCATCCGAGTAAGATGCTGCGGATGCCAGTGAAATAGTCTCGGGTCCAGTCTGTCATGACATCCCAATAAAGCGGCTAAGGCCGACGAGCAGCACACCCCGCTACCTTGTTAAATAACGAATCCAGTGGCGCTATTATGTCCTGCACGCATGACACATTGGTGTTCAATTTTGCGGTTATCAATTCTTCTCCTAGAATATAACAAAATATCTATTGCTGGAATAAGAAGTTTTTTTATTCAAACGGAGAGCGGGGAGATAGACAAGGGCCCTCCATTATTTAAATAGGTTCGCTGGTTTCCTTGCGTCTCGGTGGATATTCGAACCGTCGGCGGCGTCTTGTTGGAGATAGACAGGGGTCCTCCATAAATAGGTTCGCTGGTTTCCTCGCGTCTCGCTGGATATTCGAACCGTCGGCGGCGTCTTGTTGGAGATAGACAGGGGCCCTCCATAAATAGGTTCGCTGGTTTCCTTGCGTCTCGCTGGATATTCGAGCCGTCGGCGGCGTCTTGTTGATATTCCCAAATGTCTCGCTGCTATTCATCATAGTATTGACACCCCTGGACGCTCCGCCTTAAGTTGCACAGGGGCGGCGGCGCAACGGAGTACTAGTGGGACAGTAACTTGATGGTCTCGATGTTGTCCAGTTTAAAGGAATGGTTATTTTTCCATTGACACCACACAATGAGGATGTATTCATTTCACGTGTGCCCGCTCCCGTATTTTCCTGGAGCGGACGGGCTGTTTCGGGTTTCGTCGAAAGTTTTCACAGATATAGGGATAGATGGTAAGCCAATTCATCAGCAAATGACCAAAAACTTGTCACTGTTTCTCTTGTTCAAAAAATAAGAGATGGCGGAAATAGGCCTGGGAAGTCAATGCGCAATTTAAAAAAATGGAAAAAAAAACATCACTTGTGGGGTTTCGAACATAGCCTGTCGGCTTGTGAACTTTTTGTCTTTTTTTACCTGTACAAGCTTGTACAAGCCCCAACAAGTAAGTTGTTTTTGTTAAAAACCTGATGTTTACGAGACCCCACAGCATATTTCGACATCATGCTCAGCCGGTTTCAATGCCGAAGCATTTGGCAAGGAGAAAAGCCGCTGACGTGAGAATAAATGACTAAAATGTGATTTACAGCCAAAACCTGGTTGATTGGGCGCCCTATAAGAAACCCTTACCTAAAGGTAGCGGGAATTTGGGAACCCTGATTGATAGCGCAATGGTATGTACGGCTACCGGTAAAACATGATAAGCTTGATTCCTCATCCACTGACGAGGCGAAGCTGCTGCACAAATGCCACAAAAAAGGATCATGCACTTCACTGCCGGCCAGGACTATACTGATCTCCTCTCGACACGTGTCGTGATGGACTTTCAAAGCTCGGTGTCTCTGACACACTGTGCACCTTCTCAAAGCGCTCGCCGCTCTAGTTTTATTCAGAACTTTCAACCAGCGGTTCAGCCCACATCTTTGCAAATGCTGACACTTTCATCGAACATGGTTGGATCAGCGTCGACAAGCTGAGGGAATTCGTTGGACACACCGATCACAATCAGCACTCGGTTCTACCTGCAACACGGGTCAAACTCGAGGAGGCTGAATGCGCGACGCGTATTTTGGTCTCGGAGCTGCGCGGTGGGCCACCGGCCGAGAGCTTTATTTAATTCCAGCAGAATTCAAAACAATGGAAGATTCATAACCGACGCATGCACGCAGATTTTCTCAATTTCCCCTCATATGTTTAAATCTATTATCAATGACTTTTTTCACCCATCAATGACCACGGTGTGTCGCATCTGAACGAACCGTGTCGCACTCACGGTGCACTGTGTACGCCGCATGTGTTCAATCCCGGAAAAAATGGCAGTGGTCATTTTGAAAACTTCAGTTCTAACACTATGGCCTTCATGGATGTGAAAGTCTTGGGACCCAAAAATAAACAATTCAAAGACCAACTTCCTGACTCCTGAGTTCAAACTTCAACATTGGATAATTTAAATTTACGCGCCCCAACTTGTGCAAGTTGATCGATCCTGGTGATCCTGGCGTGCTGACGGAGAGAGCTTCGGCCGCACCAACAAGGAATTAAATCTATATGCAGCTTGCGGCATCTCAAGAAGATTACATGAACCGTTCGAGAGTTGGGCCGTAGTCAATGCATGGGTGATGCTGAGGACCGCACTGGAGGAGTGGACACAAGTGGTTGAAGTTTGAAACAAGTTGAATGACAAAAGCCTGACGCGATATTAATAAGTACTGCCCATGGGTGTTTCACTGCGTCGACTGAGTGAGCTTTGGGCCGTCGAAGGCATTCAAAACTTCAGTAACGTTACTAACTATACCAGACCAAACCATGACCTTTACTTCACTAAAATTCACATCAATCTTGGTAGCGGCCTGTGCCGCTTGTCGGCTCTACCTACCCGCTACCGTTAGGTAAGGGTTTTAGGGCGCCACAACTGGCGGTAAATCACGATTTGCTCATTGCTCTTACATAAACATGCCTTTCTCTGCGCAAAAGGATAATACTCGGGATAATTTAGTTCACCGTGCCTGTCATTCTTCATATCCGTGAAAATTCCCGCTACGGGTTTCAATGGAGCGGCTAATCATTCCACCTTTTGGCGGCGGATCACATTTTCGTCATTTCCTCTGTGTCAGCAGCTCTTCTCCCTGCCAAATTTCTTCGCAACAAGAGGCTGGGCGTGATGCCGAGATATGCCATGAGGTGTACTCTCAACCCCTATTCAACAACCATTTGGCAGAGTTTCGACATCTTCATAGTAACCCAAAGGTATGGAACCTTTGAACAATGCAAGAAGAAACTAACTGACTTCGTCTGGGGCCGGGCTCTGAGAAATTCAACTGATTCAGGGACTACTTACCAGGTGAATTCGAGTCGGCGAGAAATGGATTGCCGCCTCAATTAATTCAATCTTTATGGCTGCTACTTGTGAACTCGAGTAATGTCGGAAATTTATCTTTAGTCTTATAAGCGCCTTCTATTACGAGGCCTTGTCAACCGCTTATAATAAGCTCAGTAACGCATAAGCGCCTTAAATCCACGCACCCAAAACTTGATTGCAAGCCTGTGTTGCGTCCAAGCTACACACCGCTAATATCCCACATCCAGAATAGTGTCATAGATAGAAACTTCAATTTTGCATACCAAAAAGTCCCAATAGCTACGATCCTGGGGAGGAAAAAACATCTTATACGGATATCTTTATCTGATAATCCTTTCATAAGGGGCACAGCTATTATGCCCTTATTGGGCCTTACGGAACCTTATAAGCGAAATTACAAATTTCCGACAAAGCTTAAGAAACAAGGTGGCCCAACAGATGCATATTGAAGATACATGATAAGTCAATTTGGGATGAAATGAAGCGATCCTTCTTTTTTCACAATTATATAAGTATGAAAATATGTTTTTGCGGGACTGACTTGTTCCAGACTGACTTCCTAATCATCATGCCCCCTCACCTCAGATGTGGCCTCCCGGCAATTGATTGACCTGGGCCGGGTTACTGGTCTGACAGATATGGGGTACTGATTTAGCCCAACTTTGGGTTCGACCTTTTGTACCTGCCGTTTCGCCGGTGCCCCAAAGGAGGTTTTCTTGCATTAATTATTTCAAGCTTACGCATTCACTGGTTCAACTTTTATTTTGCCAAGCCCGGCTGATTCAACCATACATTTATAGCTAATGTCAATACCGAAGGTGCGGCGAAAGAAAAATCCATTCTAGGCAGATTTCGATCACATTTAAAGAATTGTGTGTAACTCAATGAGTTCTGGCACACTGGCCGCCGTGGAATACGAGGTTCACGCAATGATGGATTGTAATGCCTACGCCCCGCTCATACTGATGAGAAGAGATTTCGTGGTGAACGTACTGGCCGATGACCCTGCTCTGGGCCAGCGTAAGCACTTCTCACTCGGTATGAATTCTTACAGCGGATGATGGCGTCGGAAGGCAGTCACCCGTGTAGCTAAATATGTGCACGGTGTATTGGCATTGTTTGATAGGTTCCAGCGCGTTATTCCCGCTGGATATCGTACGTAGCAACACCTGATCGTTTTATATTCCCGTTTGCATTCGAGGGCTGCGGGACGATCTCTTTGTATTTCTATCACAACGGCTTAAGGTGTGGATGACTGTAGCATATATTGTAGAGGCAAGTGTATGCAGGTACAGTACCCCGTATGTTCCTCAATGGGACCACCGCGGTTAATACATCCTCCTCCTCCTCCAGCCCAGATTCTCACTCGGAACTCCGACTTTCTCAAGATACCCAAAGATATAACATTTTCGCTACTATAGCTCTCTCACTAACTGGGTACGAATTAGCCCGTCAATTTTATCTACTTTTTAAGTCAATACATGTAGAACTCGTTGAGTTACAAGCAAGTCTTTGAATGCGATCAAAATCAGCCCAAAAAGTATTTTTTTTCGCCGCGCCTTTGGTACTGACATTAGCTGTAATTGCACAGTCCCAGAAACATCCTTCGTCGAAACCACTGATCCAACCTAACACATAATTGCAACCCTACTGATTCAACCCCACTCTTCTGTGGCTAATACAACCTTGCTTTGGCTGTACTTCCTCCATTTCTTTTTGGTTGAACACTACTTTCTGGAACAGGAAATTACTGTTGCACTTGCAACATGCCAGTGTGTTTCAACAGAAAACTACCAAGTCAAGAAATCCCGCAAGTAATGCAAGATCTGTGCATTGATTATCGAAACCCAGGTGAGAGCCTGGAGCCTAGACAAAGCCTTCATTCTGATGCCCTAGGTAAACTACCATTCCGCAAAAAATCTCCACAATCTCTCCTAATATCCTAAGACACGAAAGTTCAGATGTGGCATTGCCCTCACCTCGGGGAAACTTGAGTAAGGGTGCTAATGATTTTAAAGGACCTCACGACTCGGGCTGAATTCTCTGAAATAGGAAAGTGAGGTTGAAGCAACCCAGAATCCAAAACGGGTTGAATCAATCCCACCAAGTGAAAAATCTGGTTGAATAAACGGACTCGGGTGTGGGAACTTGGGTTGAATTACTAAGTAAAAAATTTGGTCGGATCGAATCAAGAGAGTACGGTTGGATCAGCCGCTGGTAAATTGAATCAGTGAGCGGTCGGTCAGAGTTTAGTCCAAACAAAAATGTGGACTGGTAGAAATTACTCCGCCCGGGCCAAGTTTAATCAGGTAGCGGGCTGTGCCGCTTGTCGGCCTTACCGGCCTTATACAACCTTGGACCCCTGTTTGTACCAAGTTTGATGGCGGGATGACGTTCGGCCCGCAAGTTATGGCATGTTTGACAGCCAAATATTGTCGTGGGAACCGCACCGCTTAGCGGCGCCAACTTCCATCGTCTCGTTCTCTGCGAGTTCTTTACCAATTCGGGACTTCTGGGGCTCATTATGTTTGCCACAGGCTGTCGTTTCATTTGAATTGTTCACTGATGTGACACACAACTCATTTTAGGTCACTTTACCCTCCCCAAAGTAGGCTTAGAAGTTCAGTGTGCTTAACATTGGCCGCTCTACAGTGGGTAGACCCTGAAGGCTACAAGTTTATCCCGGCACATAAAAATTGAGGCGACCGACTTAATGGACTGTGAGCAGTCTCCAATATTTATTTTGGCTGATTTAGTGCTGGGTGGCTGTGATTCTTGCAAATCAGATATCATCTGACATTGGAATCTGCAGATTTTTTGTGGACTCCATCTTCGTGTAGGCGTGAATATTCTGCTTCAGTACTGTTGATATATATCGTATGAAACTGCTCAATGAATATTTTGGTCCCCCCAATGCACGCCAGGGATGTATTAGCCGCAATTCATCAATCAGCGTGATTTTCGACAACATGCACAGCGGAGAAGTAAATATTGCTACCAATACTACTCGCGCTACCAAGCATTTGCATATTTTAGACGGTGTATTGGTTCCCCCTTCATGTATCAAAGCGGTTTCGTCGCAGTCATCAATGGAAAAATACACGATTTGGCTGCCTGGTCCGCTTCCTGATATTTACCTCTTTTGGACTGCCGCCGAAAATAAATTTCTGAGGCCTCCAACCAACCCACAAGAAATCGGCCAAAAATGCCTCACATGTTTTTAACATGCCTATCTTCGATCCCACGCACATAAAGCCCCATTTTTAAGGTGTGTGAATGCCGCTATTCACTGATTTCTCTTAAGTGACCCACTTCCCAGCGTGATATAGTACATGTGAGCGGGTAATTTATAAAGCAGGTGTAATGATTCGCTGAAACGTTGCCATAAAGGTACCCATCCATACACTTGAAAGCACCGGACAACCTTTTTTTCGTCCCACATCAATATATTCTATTCACAAGTACCTAGGTACCCAATGAACTCAGAGGAAGGCCGCCATCGATTGGCTGGCAAGTCATCCGCCCGCTATAGGAATGTCCAGTGTCACGTTGCAAGAAGCAAATGGCGTTCCGAAGGTGTAAGTTATTTTGTATTCCGCCCAGTAAATACATTGGATGCACATAGTCACACAGAGGAGTAAACATGGCCACCATCGACTAATGGAAAGTCGTCCTCCGGTTGTTTGAAGGTCTTGCAATTCTCACAAGCTGCAAGAGGAAAATGGGAGTTAAAATCTCCCTGGTGGCGTGTTGGGATCTTCGATTTTGTTGGGAGGTTTTTTTTTTTTTCATTCCGCCTAAATGATTTATCAGGCGCCTAAAAATATTGGAAAGGCGGAAAGTATCGAGTCCTTGAGAGGCTTGCATTTTTCACACCGAAATTATGTTCCTGGTGGATTTTACTCGCACTACGCCTCAGTTACATTTGAATCGAATGTAACTGGGTGCAATAGTAAATGAATAGCCCCGCCATCGACTGTCTGGCGAGTCGCCTTCCACTCATAGGTGAGGATAAACCATAATTGAGGAATACGGTGGTTCCAATCCTCCTGGCGGCTTACGGTATGTTGACGTCACCTCTTTCGGAGAGTCAACTTAGATTCAATTCGCATGTGTCTAGTCTAATCCAGTCCTAAATGCGAGTGAATGATTTTCACTGAATCCGCTATTGAATAACTTGAGCTTCACTCAAGGTTTGCTGGACTTGTTTGCGGCGGCCGGGGGATACTTTGAGTTTTACAGCGCATGAAATACATTCTAGGCACCTCGGTACCCGATGAACTGAGAAAGGCCACCGTCGACTAATTGGAAAGTTATCCAGACGCAGGTCCTACAGAGGCTCAAGAGGAAAATGGGGGTTCGAATCCACCTGGTGGTTGAGCTCGTACCGCAAATAGCTTTTTCTGCCCGAAATGAAATCGTGCTAGATTTTATTTGCAATACTTACGATGCGCGCGCGAGCTAATTTTCATTCGCGTGAGAATTAACTAAACGAATGGCAAGTCGTCCCTCGTCTGTGTCAGATCCCTGAGCCAAGCTGCGACTGGAACATGGGGTTCGAAGCCTCGTGGTGGCATAGTGTAATAGTATGAGTCGTGTACTGGCATTTATTTATAACCCAAGGACAAAAATGTATTCACCCGCACCGAGGCACACAAGAAGTGAATCGACTAATTGGCAAGTCGCCCTCTACTCATGGGCACGTCCGATGGTATTAGAGGAATACAGAGGTTCGAATCCTCCTGGTGGCATGGCCCAATCGCCCAAGTGAATAAAGTATATGGCATGTAACAAGATACACAGGGAAGGGAATGTAGCCGCCATCGACTATTAGAAAGTCGCTCCCGAATCTTATTACGGTTGTGTGTAACCGCCACGAGGAAAACGGAGTTTGAATCCCCCTGGCGGCATGGCGAGGCGCATCCTCCTTGTTTTTCGGTTCGCAGAAGTAGTAATTTATTCACATGATACAAGCTACCATCGACTGCTGAAATGGGCTGTAGTTGAAGGTGTTGGGAAAAGGTCTAGATTCCTGGAGAGCTTGGCGGCCTCTTCAGGATTTTTTAACCGAACTTAGGTATGTATTGAATTTTATTCATAAACTTCGTACGCGTGATTGGATTTATTCCCTTGCAAGTGATTGAAATAAAATTCAGACTACCATCGACTGGCTCCCCCGGCTGTCAAACACTTGATATTGCGAGGTATTTGGAGAGAAATGGTCGTCCAAATCCCTCTGGTCTCTGGTGGCGTTCCCTCACTGCAAGTTGTTTTTTTTTACGCAGATTGAATTCGCGTGTATCTACTTAATTAATCTATGCACACAAGGAAATGCTTTTCGCCACCATCGACGATCGATCCCTAGACGCTTGTTTTTTTTACCCTGCGAAAATCATTTTTTCGCGTGATTCGATGACCTGATAGGCATTTGTTTGAAACTGGTGTAACAAAACAAGACCCTCGATCGAGAGTTTAGCGTCTGCCTGGTTGAAGCTAAAGACTTTCAAACCGATATTCTGTTAGATTTTATTCGCAGTACTCGTGCGTGCGTGAACTAAATTTCATTCGCCCGAGATCTGAGACCACCAGCGACTAATTGCAAGTCGTGCTCCGGCTGTAGGCAATTTAAGTTGCGAAAGGAAGATGGTGGGTCGTCAATGGTAGTTATAGCTGAGTCGTGCGTTTTTTTTACACCGCCCAAGTAACATAATTTATTCATATGAACCACGGTACACATATAGACCATCGACTAATTGGCAAGTCTTCCTCTGGCTGTAGGCTCGACGCCAACTGCAGAAGGAAATTGGAGGTTCGAATCCCCCTGGTGGCATTTGTCTATAATTTGATTTGGCTCATTTTATATTTTTGATGATTTATCGAATTCACGCCAGAACCTTTCGACCATAGAACGACCAAGAGCCCATCTCGATAAGGCGCGTCTGTTTATTTGTATGTGTGGTGAGGGCACGTGCGCTCTTGAGAGCGGCTCTCTCCGTCTTCCTACTCAGTATATCCTCACTTTCCCGTCTGCCGATCTGTTTCCACAACCCGGTGTCCAAGGCAGCTCAAGCAGTAATGTCGGGACCTCGATTCGGCGGTATGGAGCTGGAGCACACGATTCACTCCGATATCAAGAAATACCACAAATCCTATTTCACCTCCCCGAAGGACCTGCGTGAGGTACGGGCGCAGGGAAAGCAAGCCTGTGCGGTCTGCGGCAATCTCGAATATGAGCTCAGGCGGTGCGGCAAAGTCAGTACTGCGATACCTTCACTATCGCCCGCTTTTCGCTCAACAAGTACGGCAGTGCAAACACGCGTCATACTGTTCGAAGGAGGTGAGTCTACTGTTCGGGCGCGGTACGCGTAGAAACCCCACCCATGAGTGCATGTAGTGTCAGAAGGCGGATTGGTGCGTTTTTCCGGAGTTTATGCATCGCGGATGTTGACCAAGCGACCTCTTGCCACAAGGCCAACCCACAAATTTGCATGCAACGCAGCCGACTCCGGCGTCAATATGACGAAAATCGCGCAAACCCTGAATGCTAGCACGTTCCTCAACATGCAGCTCCAGGGGGCGTTCATCGCCGCCTTCGATCTCCTGCGCGATCCGCGCCTCGACCGGCTCTTCGCCGCGCGCGTCGACATCGGTGTCGAGCCCACTGACCTCATGGCCTTCATGAAAATCTACAGCGGGGGCCCGCCCGCCGAAAAAGGCGAGGGGATGGTCCAGGTGAACGCCTTCACGCCCCTACCCGACCCATGGATCACAAAGCAAGCGGCGCAAGTCTGGCGCAGTGCCAGAGAGAGCGCGACGTCCGCCGGGCTCGCGACCTCCCCCGTCGGCCTCGTTGTGCTCTCCAAAGCCAGCGCTCTCGTGCAAATATTCCCCATAATCATGTTCCCGCAGATGATGGACATCATGCGCAACTCGCCGACCTTCCAGCGCGTGTCGTCGCTCACGGGCATAACCACCATGGTCCCCGTTGACGTCGCAAGCCTCATGGTGTATGTACTGATGCCGCTGCGTTTTCCCTTCTCTCGCATCCTTGCGCCGACGCTGATGCCCACCAGGATGATAAACAAGCACATCCGGGCGGACGATAAGAACAAGCTCTCCCTCCGCACAGAGATGACGCCGGGGGATGTTCAGATAATACGGGACGCCGCCAGCGGGAATGTACTCGCGACACGCTCCGCCGATTGGCCCTTGGTTGCCCCGCCTCCGCAGCTCGCGGCCACGATTTTGAAGGAGAAGATGGCAAGGGACTCGATGTACCAAGTAACCATTATGTTCAAGTAGAATTCGGGTTGTGCTTATTGTCGGAGGGGGGACGGTAAACAGTACGGAGTGGCGCTGAAGGGGGCGAATTCATCTGCGGATATGAGTTTGGAACATTCATGTTTTCGTACCGGTTATATTGAACAATTACAGTGAATTTCATCATCCCAATTACCATTGTGGTTCAAAAATCAACTAACGAATACAGAGTGCTAGCGTAACTTGGATAACTGCCTATCAGCAGTACAACAGCCCTAGTACTCACTGTGTTTTGAACCTGGTCCTAGAATGACTAAACTCTAGCATAAGGGACAGGCGCATGAGGAGTCTTGATCCCGAGACCTGCGTCGAGCATGATCAATTTCAAAATCTGAAAGGTCGTTCATTTCTCACCGAGATCTTCAGCCAGGATCTGGGCTCCTTTCTCCCGGGCTAGGATATTTCGCCGCGTCCGCCGATCCGCGCCGCGTCACCGCCGCGTCACCTGTTGACATCGCCGCGTCACACTATGGGATCGCCGCGTCACCTGTTGATACCGCCGCGGCACACTACAGGATCGCCGCGTCCTCCCATATGACCACCGCATCCAACATCGGCGGTGCCGCACGCTGCCGCTGTCCATCTAGCCTTGATCTTTCTTCAAGTTCGACCGATCCCATCGGTTCAAACTCAACGTCAATCATCCCTTTTCATTAGGGACAGTCAGAGTAAGGGTTTCAGAAGGGTTTCACGTAAGCGCTTCAGAAGGGTTTCTCGACAAATAATTTATTTCTGAAGCGTGGGAGAAGCACATAAATCTGAAACACATCTGAAACGTCGAAGCGCCTCCAGAGGCGCTTCAGAAATGATTTGGGAAACGCTTCACAAAAAATTCGTCGAGAAACCCTTCTGAAGCGCTTTTGTGAAACCCTTCTGAAACCCCTACTCTGACTGTCCCTATTCTCTCATCTTTGTTGCTCTATACTTCCGTTCCACATTCATCCTTTCTGCGAGCGCAACATCAACTCCCCCGCCGTATCTGGTGCTCACTTCCCGCCGACTCCGCCGCTCCTTTTTCTTATAAGACACTACTTAAGTGTACTTTCTTTAACCACTACCCCGCGATCTGGACATTTAAGCACGCACTACAGATTTTTAGGACGAGCATATTCTTTCTATTGTACAGCAACTTTTGTGGCTTGAGGGAAAATTCCCAATCTAATGTCATTTCTACACACGTCAAATTCAATTTGATCCATCCTTTCCCCGATGCCACGACCTTACCCACAGGACGAGCCACCACTTGTTCTTTGTGCGGTCCCTTGTTTCCACGCGGACGGAGGCTGCGAGACGTCGCGTGGCACTTGGGTGCAGGAGTGTCTTCATCATCTTCGCTGTCCTTCCTACGCCATGTTTTAATTTCATCATCCTTGGTGCTGCTGAGGATATCAATTGCAACACGAGGCCGTCGAGCCTCCAATGGCCTGTGATGCGCCTGTACATGTTCGGTCGGTAACTGGGGTCGAAGACAGTGTGGGCGTCATAAAGGTCTAAGGCAAACTCGCCAAATGCCTCCCTGTCCCAGTACTTCTTGTGAGTCAACTGCTTTGGCTTTGTGGCAACGAGCATTGTCCGGAAGGCTTCTGATGCCTCGAGGTTAATCTGCTGAATAGATCCCTCCCGGAGTTCTTCAAATGTGTCGCCGTTCAAATTCAGAGGCTCTTCGAGCTCGTGCTGAATGGCCAAGAGCTGCAGCATCACCCGCCCGACGGTCAGCACTCGATAGCGCCAGGACCAGGGACAGAAACCAGCCTGAAATCCTGTAGTTGTTCCAACGGCCTCACCATCAAGGCGGCGAGCTCTTTGACAGGCTCTTCCATCCACTCATCCACGGGCTCATCGTCCTCCCACGCAAAGTTAGAAAAAAACACGTTGAATGCGCTGACAACGGAATGCTCATCTGGGAATGAAGCCAGGAGTTTTGTAAGTGGATCGAGTGCTGCATCAAAAATCGCAATGAGCGGGTGATTTCTTGCTGGGTTGGGTTTGCAGAAGGTTGGCCAACGAATCTTCCCAATCTAAGAAGTGGTCAATATATTGCAATTCTGCCCAAGCGTTCTTACCTGCTCAGGTCGGAGTTCAACTTTCAACATCTCTTCGCACGAGGCCCGATCCTGCGTATAATACCTCGAAGGTCCCATGAGTTCCGCATCTGTCAGCGGCCACTCGATGCACTCCAAGTAACGAAATTCGAACTCTATGCGTGGAATTCCGGGATGGTGCTTCAAGAATTGAGCAGGATACCACAGAACATGCTCCCCTCGCCATTCGTCTTTGACTCGAGGATCCGGTAGCATGACAATCCCCCTTGGTAATAGTAACCTTGGCACCAATTGTGTTAATTAATAGAAAAATACGAAAGAGGTGGGACGCACAGTTCATCTGTCGTTATTTGTCGACATCCCCGGCAGGTTAGTAAAAGTGACGCCTGGATCGTTCCAGTCGACCTTACCATGTTCCGGCTGGCATCGGAAGTGCGACCAGAAGCCGCAGGACGAGCACTGAACTTGCTGTGGCCCGTCATCACCGTCAGAAACCTCCCCACAACCATAGCAATTAATAGGGCACGGTGTTTGCGAATTGCTCGAGTCGCTGGCAGTGGCTGAGTGACGCCGTTTGGACTGCCTGAGAAGAGCTGATTCAATTGTTCCGAGAATGAGCTCGTCCAGCGAGTCCCAGTCGGTGTTCTGTGTGGATGCAGCATCCGAATCGTCCATGACAATGAAGTCCCTCTGAAATCTTCCCGTTTCGGTGACTTTGTCGTCACTGTGCAAATGCTTTTCCGGCTCCGAGCGGTCCCTTTGATATTCAACTGATTGTGCTTGGCGCTGGACACTCGCCCACTCTGCGCGCTGGTCCCCAGTCATCTGCGTCAGATTTGGCGGCACCAGCCGAGCGAATCGCGCGAATGGCAGGTTGCTAGTGGGATTTGCTTTGAGCTGTAGACCCCAAGGTGCGCACTTACACTGCTCTGCAAAAAAAACTTGTTGCGCGTTTACACCCCCCTCGAGATGATAGACGATGCCCAAAAGCCTGTATCCCGTGGGTAAATCAAGGAGCTTGTCCGATGGCCCGGACATCCACTGGGCCAGTTTTGCCCTACGTCGATGCTTTGCATGCCCGTCGTGCTGCATCCGATCGTAATCGAAGATCTTGGCACTGTCTGGAGTGACATAACGAGCAATGAAGTGGGCGCTTTCACCACGTTTACGGTGTAGCTGGAGTAAATTTGTGCGGCCAGCATATATTTGACTCCTTGTGCTGAAAATATCTTTCCAAGAGGCAGGAGGCTCTGAGGCACCTTCCACGGGGATCCAAGGGAGTCACCGACTTCGAGAACCAGAACCATGTACTTCGTATGGTATTCCATACTTATAAACAACCTACAGACCTTAGCTAGCCATCCCCAAGCCAGGTACAAGTTTTCGAACACCCATCAACAGCTTCGATGTGATCACTTGTCAATTAATGCCAATTTGAACGAAACTACAGAATAGCTTCTTAGAATTGGGTCGTTTCAGTACATCAATAAACTGCAGATGATTTCAGTATGCGCAAATAGGCGCAGTCACAAAAACTCCAGAAAAACTCGGCATTCTCCGGAGCTTGTGTCGAATCGAGAATTGATTCGACACCAGCTCCGGGAGTTGCCGCATATTGTATCACATGATCTCCAGATCAATGTATCCGAGTTAACTTATATGCCACAAAGGACGCTGGTGTGCATCAGTGTACATCAGATTCCAGTGATAATCGGTAAGTAAATGTCTACACCAAATTGGGTGATGAAATTGTCCGCCCTCCTGCACCACCACAACTCAAAATCACACCTACTCTGAATACTTACAGGCTCATTATACACCTAAAAACCTTCCCTGAGTGTTTTTGAGACCACCGGAAGAACTTCCAGAGTGCATAAATTGCCGTACTTTCCATCATCAGACTGGGGCCCAATTGGGTGATCAATTGTGTGCTCTCTTGGATCGCCACAACTCAAAATCACGCCTATTCTGAATACTTTTGAGTTCGTAATAGATCTATCTACCCTTCCTTGGTATTTTCGAGACTACCCAAAGAAATGCCAGAGTGCATAAAATGCTGCATCGGAATTTGGTTTCAGGATCAAACGAACACCTACAAGCAAAAAAAAGGTTGTGCCACCATCTTTGAAGGCATCATTCTTTTTTTCTATCCATTCCTTTACAACCTAGCTGATCAATTTATTTCAACATTATACATATGACCAGAGCAAAGCGTGGGTGTGACTATTACATTGTCCTCTTACTCTTCCTCATCCACTTCGGGGTCAAGCAACCTCTCATCCTCTGAGTTCATCCCCTCACCTGGAATTGTCATTAGAGCTGCAAACATACTTTGCATGCCAACGATCGCGTACCTTCCTTTCCACTCCCCTGACTATCCTGGTCATCTGAGATCCGGCCTTCAGCACACCATGCAGAAACAATGAAGGACAATAATGTGCACCTTTATCAGAATCACCAATGTTCATGCTCCCTTCGGTAGTATGCTCTTCCTCACTGATCTGTGAAATGTCCGACCGCGACACACTATTCATAGTCGTCTGAGAGCCCCGTAAAACAACGGGCTGCCTGGAAATAAATTCCTGAAGCAGCAGCGTCTTCTTCGACACGGGGAGGAAATGCGTGTATTTTGAGTGACTATGGGGGCCACTATTCTCAAAGATGGTGCCATCTCGATAGAATGCCACGGACCACTCCACCTTGCATGGCCGATGGCGCAGTGTAGAACCGCAAATGCAGAGTGCCTCCATTTGGCGAGCAGTATTTTTTCCAGGTGCAATCTGCACAGTACACACCATAGCTGTGCAGTGGATGATGCCTGCACATTTGAAACTGGACCGCTTCCCTTTCTCTGGAGTAACTGCATCCAGCGAGCCGCGTTTCCCAGGAAGCTTGTCGTAGATCCAATAAAAGGCTAGCTGCGAAGTGTCTTCAACCTGTTGGCGCGTAAAGTGAGATCGGAAGCGGTGGTCTGGAAACCCATCCCAGCTTGTAAGCGGAAAGTTGGGTGATGTTTCAACAGTTTGCGGGGGAGACGGAGCGACTGTTCGGGGTTCATGATGATCAAGAGTCGCATGCGGTACTGGGCTTCAATGAATGGAGGATTGGGATTGTCTGTTACACTACGCACCATGTGATTTTGTCGTCTCCCGCTCCTCCCTCACCCAACCTTGAAGTTTGTCTGGAAATGAAGATGGACTTGGTTAATGTTTCCATTAGCATGGACGGCACGCACCATTCCCATCATAATATGGCACAAGAGTAGTTTTACCACATCTTCTGAGGTTCTCCTGAGGAATAGCAAGAACATGCACCACAAGCAGCAGGAAGATGAGGACTAGTCCGTAAACGAGTAGAATTGTCGATGTGGTGACCCAGTGTGAGGCCAGTGAGTAAGACCAAGAGAGAAGGGGAACGATGTGATCCCAGTTTGACATTACGAGCAGGGCCACGAGGACTGAGCAGGTGAAAAGCGATAGTGACATCGACAAGATAGGAGAAATAAGTGGCTGTGTTGCAGATCAATGATTCGGTAATCTTTCACTGTATCCTGCACGGACAATATAATCTGGAGTAGGGGTGCAAAAAATGTATACTAGACCGGCTTTTCAATGCGGACCACCTTGCCTGAGGTGATGTGAAGTAGTGTCTTTGTACATACCCACTGTGGATGGGTAACGTGGTACTAGAAGAGCGTTGGCATACCTTGCCGTGCCACTTGCAGTGTCTATTTCTATTCAAATAAAAGGATTTAGCACAAAACAGGTTGCCCAAGAATATTTTCTGGGCGTTAAAATCGTGTTTGTGAACCTGTAGACCATATTTTGGTCTTAACAATTTTGTATTTGATCCATTCTGAACATTCCGTTTTTTTTTTTCTCGTGTAAAATGCCTATTGCTCCATTTCACACAGGGAATGAAATTAGCGGATAACGCAACAATACTTCCCAAGAATTTGGCGAAATGGAGCAAGGATTTCCGCAGAAAGAGTGAATTTCTGCATGGTGTGTTGGCATTAAACCTCCAAAATCTTTACAAATCGCTTGGACATTGCGCTTTGGGTCGGAGATTCAACTAGGTGGATGGTATTCAGTTTGTTCTAACCTGTTTTCCCAAATTTTATTATGGGAGTCTGTCTCGTTTTGGTTGCATCTCCAGCAAGTGGCTGTGCAACCAGCCTTCAGATAGTTAATAATGTTGAGGACATACGGAGAGGAATTTGATTAAATTTGCGGGTTAAGTGATGCCCTTCCAGTTAAATACATATCCTAGGAGGTTTTTGTGCATTTGAGTGGCTTCAACTGCCTGGTCAGCGCCGAAGCACTGACGCGGCGCCAGTGTGTACTTCGCCGCGTCGGGCCGCATCGCTTGTACGCTCATTCAAATTGCACGTAACTCTCCATATAGCTTTCATAAAGTTATTTTTCACCATATCACCGACATATTCGCTGAATCAAGCTTCATATATTGTGTTCGATAAGGTTTGGATATCTCGGTGGCTGTACAATCCGCCTTCAAATAGTCAACAATGTTGAGGCCATACGGAAAGGAATCTGATTAAATTTCTGGGTTAAGTGACATCCTTTAAGTTAAATACATATCTTAGGAGGTTTTTGTGTGCCTAAGCGGCTTCAATAGCCTGGTCGGCGCCGAAGCACTGACGCGGCACCACTGTGTACTTCGCCGCGTCGGGCCGCATCGCTTGTAAGCTCATTCAAATTGCACGTAACTCTCCATATAGCTTCCATAAAGTTATTTTTCACCATATCACCGACATATTCGCTGAATCAAGCTTCATATATTGTGTTCGATAAGGTTTGGATATCTCGGTGGCTGTGCAATCCGCCTTCAAATAGTCAACAATGTTGAGGACATACGGAAAGGAATTTGATTAAATTTCTGGGTTAAGTGACGTCCTTTAAGTTAAATACATATCCTAGGAGATTTTTGTGTGCGTAAGTGGCTTCAACAGCCTGATCGGCGCCGAAGCACTGACGTGGCGCCATTGTGCACTTCGCCGCGTCGGGCCGCATCGCTTGTACCCTCATTCAAATTGCACGTAACTCTCCATGATGGCTTCCATAAAATGACTTTTCAAATATTCACCAAATAAAGCTTCATATTGTGTTCGAAAAGGTATAGATTTGAAAATATTATCATGGTGACGGTTAGCAATGGAAGGTTGATCATTACTATTATTCATGAAAGAATTAGGTGATAGTTAGTCAAAGAAAGCACATTGCGGGCTCAGTGGGATGGAGCCGCAGTGCTGCCGCATCTAATATCTTGAGCGCCGCGTCGAGTGTGGTGAGCGCCGCGTCAAGTGTGGTAAGCGCCGCGTCATAGTTGGAACACACCGCGTCCCGCACGTTGACGCGCCGCATACCGCCGCGTATCGCCGCGTCCAATACCATTGCCACGGCGAAGTTAACCATGTACTTCGCCGCGTCCCCCCGCAGACCGCCGCGTCCCGCCGCGTCATCGCCACGTCGACGCCGCGTACAAGTTTTCTTCCGTCGCACCTACCCAATGGTGAGTACCACCAGTCAACGCCGTTCCTTCGCCATCCTTCCTCGATGTTATCTCTGTAGCCCCTCTGCCACTGTGGTGAGATGGCGGACCTTGAGAACGGGTGAACGGCGCTTATTAAGGTTGAACCGCCGCTGCATCTGCCGCTACACCGCCGCGTCACTGCCGCGTCACCGCCGCGCCAACCTGACGCGGCGAAGTATTTTTGCCCCTTTCTCCCCGACGAGGAGCGCCGAACTATAAGTGTTGGTGCCCAAGTTGTCAGGACAGATGCTCAAGTCAATGCACTTGAGGTTCTTGGTGCCTGGACTCTGGTTAAGATAGTGAAAGCAACGAAAGGGAGGTGATCACCAAAGACATTGAGGCGCCCATCAACAACGCCCCCTTCCTCTCTCGGCTTCATGGCTTTCAAACTTCGTTCAGCTATGGAGGAAGAAATTTTGGTAAGCCACTCACCGCATGTTCCCAAGCTGTGCCAGGTGGTCTCAACGTGGTCCGCGATCCACTCGTCGATGGCCTTGTCGTCTTCCTCGCTGTACTTGATGTCCTTGTGAACCTTGCTGGCATCGTAGATCTCCCCCGCCCTACGGAGGAGTTGTGAGACGACGGTCAAATTTGCAAGCACTTGCCGACGGACTTGTGCCAGGTACCCTTTAAATTATCCATTAATTGGACGCTTGATCAGACTATCAATGACGTACCATATGAATTCCGACGGTGAATGCGTTCGGGAGAATGGCCTTGGCGGTCTGGATGTCAATGTCCTTTTGCCGCGGCGGGGGATGCTGGGTGGAAGCGTGGGTGGTGGGAAGTGAGCTCGCCGCGGAACGCTATCGGCGAAGCAAGTGAGCAGACGTCGAGGCCTCGAAAAATGTAATCACATACCATCCATCCTCCTCGCCACCTCGCGGGTCTTCTTGTAGCTCCAGCGAATGGGTGCAAAATCGGCCTTGTTGTTCATGAATCCGCTGTCGAACTCGGGCTCGACGTAAGGACTGGTGCTGCGAATGTGGATCTAGATAATTTATGAATTGTCTGCCTCACGAATAAACGAGGAACAGAGAGAACTCGACCGCGTGAGGCCGGGTACTCGAGATACTGGAACCTGTAATTGCGTTGAAGAGAACTCGACCCGAAGAGGAGGACATACATCGTGATGTACTTCCCGGGAGGAAGAAGAGTATGGTCCGTGTAGGCTACAAAGATATGCTAATCTGCGTGTATCAAGCCATAATGGCCGTACCTCCAGAAACAATAGCTCCAAACCTGAATACGAATATGGTTGGTGACAAACAAAGGGTAACTCCGCAAACTTACATCACCGGCTTGTCAGGCTACAGAAGCAGTGTCAATGGCTACTACGAAAAAACGACATTGCGAGGCGACAAACCTTGTCCTTGAAGTAAGTGTCCCAGAGCTGATTGAATTCTGGTCCCATCTCCTTTAGTTCTGCTTCCGTTGGTCGGATCTGCGGGATGATATTATTGAAGCGAACTGGTGTTGGCGATTCGTAAGGAGTGTACCTTGAATCCAGCATCGATAGCATTCGAGGAAAGGCGCGCTTTCTGGATTCTCTAGTAAGCGAAAGGTATGGCATTTCTCTGCATGAAATACTTCGGGGGAGACCTCCCACTCCTGGAACAGCTCCTTCTGCACTTCCTTATCGCCACGGAGGAAGTCGTCGGAAGTTGTGCTCTCGTTAGAAACACGGAAGACTATTCTACGGTTCAAGAGCAGAATGTTTAAAGAAGGATTAGGTCACTCACTCGAAATGGTCGTGTAATGACTGAAGAAGAAGGGTGAGCAAAGGGGGTTCTCGGTACCCACGCGACGTACTCTTGGTATTTTTCGCCAACTCCCGGAAGGTCACTGACCACCTAGGAGGGCAATATGAGACCCCCGGACCCCGCATACAGGACGAACCCGAACCTTGATGTTCATTTTCTGCAACCGCTTAGCGTTGCCTACCCCAGACTGCTCGAGAATCTGAGGCGTGCCGAGTGTCCCGCTGCTGACGACAACACACTTGCGTGCTTTGACGATGGTCTCCACGATCCGGCCAGCGTGACCACGGTTGCGCGCAGGAACATACGCGACACCGATGGCCTTATCACCTTCGAAGATAACACGAGAGACGCGAGCGTTGGTGCGCAAGAAAATATTAGTTTGCACATCCATCACACTGTGGACGTAAGCAGTAGCCGCGTCGCTACGCCTTCCAGTATCCCTGTTGATATATTTTGCCCAGATTTCGGACGCATGCGAGGTTTTGAGATCTGACAAAGGAATGAACCCCAACCATGGTCTACGGAGCTTCAGAGGTACCTTGAATGCCGTCTGCGCAATTACGAAGTTAGAGCGCGTCTCGATCCCGCACAAGGAACTTAATACATACCGCTGAATGGAACTCCAAGGTTATCTGAGGCACGCAAGAAGTCCTGAGCTGAGAAAACGGTTAAAAGTGAGCAGGGTCCCGGCATCCGGAAAGCACCAACCCAACGCTGTGATCGTCCCACCATTTGAGATGGCAATCGGTTCATCGTATCCGTGGGTATCACTGTTGCTGGGTTTCTGGGAAAAAAAAGCAGTTCAAATAGCTATCGCTTATAAGGGGAAACCCTCGGACCTGGTAGTTCTCCAGCTATTTTCAGGGGCGTGAGTTGTGTGAGCGGAAGGTCAGAGAAGATCGCGTACTCTCTTCATCAAGGGAAGGAGGTCTGATCGAAGAGCCTCACAATCAAATCAATTATTTTCTGAGCAGCACAACGCACCTTTAGCAGTCCAGCCTTCGGTTTTGAAGTCATCTAAATGTTGTGTTCGCATTTGAAGCTGCTTTTTTATGCAATCGAATGACCTACCCCAGTCAGACGCCGACGCCTGAAGGAGTGTCAGGACGCATTCGGAATGGCATTAGGAAATTGGACTTACGCGAGTGTACATCTTTTCAATTGGGCAGAGGTTAGTCAATTCCAGACCACAGCGACGGTGAGAGTCACCTGGAAGTTAACGCTGATATCATATTAGGCCGTGGTACGAAATGCAGGAAGAATTTAAAGACATTCACCTGCTTCCACCACCTTGAACACGCGAATAGTTGAATGACGGAGGAATCTTCGAAGATGTGTTCCTTACCCAGAATGTTGGCACATCTGACAGCGATTGAGCTTCGTGACGATCTTTAACGTGGCACTCTTCGACTCACGGAACAATGCTCCTCCTCCAACGCAAATGGGAGGATGCCACCGTGTCGGTGTGGAACGTCGCTTTGTCGTTGCTGTAGTCAACTATTAGAAAGTGTTGCGAGCTGTAAATGAAACAGAATGCCTACATTCCATCGTTCTGCATCTTCCTCACGTAGATACCGGGCCTGTGGAGGGTGAATGGGCTGGAATGCATTCCAAGAAGGATACCACTAGCCTGTAGACCTATCTGTCGGACCTTCAATTGAAGAAGCCTCAGGGTATTTACGGACAACACATACCCAGGGGTCGTCCCTGTTGTTAGTGCCCCCTGTGTGATGTTGAATGTGATCAAACACGAGCGGACCAACGGTCAGATCCACCTTCGATGAGCATAACCTTCAGGGTCGGGTCGGCGTATGCAAGGCGTCCAGCGACGACACATCCTACAACAAGTCAAACAGTGAAAATTGGTCAGGGTGGTTCAACTACCTGCTGGACCGCCTCCTGCAACGATAATATCGACTTCTTGAGGGTGAACCATGGTGCTGTTATTCACGGCGAAGGGAAGGCGGATAGGTCCGTGGGGCGCTACGACACGCATCTGACCCTTTATATGCACGCGAATCACAACCGGAATCCAATCCATGGCCCGCGGGGAGCGGAGGAGAGTAGCGTCTTCGCGATTCGCGATCCAGCTGCCTCAGAAGCATGAGCAAGATGCGGTGGCGAGACCAGAAGATTAAGGCTCGTGAACAGGCTTTCCTCGGATCGCATTATAAGCGGGGAATTTGCACTACGCATGCCAATGAAGCGGAGTATTTTGCAGGAGATGGGGAGGAGATTTGATTGAGGTCGGCCTCCAAACAGTCGTACGATTTCCAGATGCTGCGCGGGGGATCCTGCTCTTCCTAATGAAGGTGCCGAAGAACCTACCGCCTTCGATCCCTCCCGGAGCTTGGGGTTTCGATGAAGTTCGCAATCATGATGGAACAAGCTTGAGCTGTTCGCCGCGGGATTCAGAGGGGCTGGGCTCATCGGGGAGTACAAGAAAGGCTCAGTTGACTCCTTGAGCCGAGAGTCACTGTCGAGAAGGCTCTTGAAGCCTGAGTCCAAAGATTGAGAGCCAAGACCCGAGAATAATTTGGTGCACCATCAGGATGAAGTAGATGCGAGAAAACTTCTGGTGGATCGAATAGTCCTAAGTCGAGTGCAAAGCGTGGAGTCCGTGGGGTGTAAGACGGGACACCTCTTGATATATTAATATTGTCGACTCGAGCACACCGCGTCGTTCTCGACTTCGTGACAGTACAGCGGAATGTATATCCTATGACGAAGAACGAGGGGCCCCGGGTAAGCAGCTACAGAATCAGATGGAAGGCGGCGCTGTGCGAGAGAGGCTAGAGCAAGGATGGCTAGGTCGTGGATCTTGAGGTGAAGGATGTGGAACGGCGGGGTTACGTGGAAGCCTCGAGTAAAGGGGTTGACCAAAGCAAGGTCCAAGGTCCAAAGTCGAGTTGAGGAAGGCGAAGTTTAGGTTCGGATCAGGCCGCCGATCCATTGTTTGTTCAATTGTTGATTCACAAACCAATACTTGTTTTGAAAGCTTTGTGTCTTACCGTGCTCAGCAGCCTCAGCTGAAAAATCGGTTATCCCAAGGGCTGGAATTTGTCGAAAACGGTCTCAAATTGGCCAGGGCCTTGCCGCTCGGCATGATCGGTTTTAATCGGTCTTCCGATCGCACCTTTGGAATGGCGGGGTTTTTGCCCCGCTGTAATAATTGCGTCCACGGCCAGTGTGTTTGTGGCTGTATCACGAGGCTTGATCACCTGCTAAGACACGCATGCAACGTATCAGAACGGCATGATGAAACGGGCCGGAGCGCTTTGATGCGCCAAGTTGGAAACACAGTTGTTTGCAATCTAGCTACAGACAGACCGAGAAACGAGAGAATTAAAGCCCGGCCGTTCATTTGGCACCCAAGATAAATGTTTCGCATGAGGATTTACGAAGGAGGGCTAGGATAAAGATCAGACGGCGGAACACTGAAAATGAGAACTGAGGCTTACACAGGTGGCACAGAGGTAACTGGCCCGGGATCCGCGGTGAGAGTCGGGAAGGGAGAGGTTGCGCACTAGAACATTAGGTGTTAATCTGTGAGTTTACGGAATTGCGCAGTGCACTCACGGCCTGCTCGATATCGGCCATCTTCTTGCCAGCGGGCAGATGAGGCTTAGTGGTGACAGCGCGGGGAACCGGGATCACGTCCGAGCAGTCAATGAGGCTAGATCTCGTTTGGCCAATAAGCGCCATCTTCGCGAAAGCGGCTCTGAACGCGCTTTGGAGCTTAGACTGGTTAGCTACGCAGGGTTGAGTCGAGGCTTAAAACCCGTATATACGTACTCACTGGCGAAAGATTGCCATTCACATGCAGTGCGAGAATCTATACGAATGTTGGTTTGATAGGATATTGTCCAAAAGAATTTGCTAACCTCGAGCAAGCTAGAAGGGCATTTATTTTAGTGTCTAGTCTCATGAGGCATGCAGAACTCACAAGAGCATCGGAGTTGATACGCATCTCTCCTGCCAAAGGAGAAGTGTTTTCTCCTGGATTTCCACCAGTCCTAAAACAAGTGTTGAAAAAAGGAGGAGGAAGTTTAATCTCAGGCTTACCCTGGGAAAGCAGTGCCGCGGAGCTGAACCTCTATGAACAACCTGAACAGCTCGTGGTCAGTGGTTTGAATGAAATACGACAAGAGCGCGTACTGTGTGTCAAAAACGCCAGGGGTAGAGTCGAACGGGGTGCTAAATTAACGGAGTAAGAATTTTGTCACTTTCGACGATTTTGAACTCGTACCCGGGGATCTACATACAAAATCGAACGTTAGTGATTTTAAGAAATGAATTCAACAAGTATCTTACCGATTCGTCTACATGATCGGCCGCTGCGATCGTGTGACTAGCAATATTTCAACAACTCATGCATCAAGATTCCAAAAGAAACGTCTCACGAGGCAAGCAGAGCCACCACCTAAGAGGGAATTATTCAACAAAACTTCAAGAAGAATGGGATAAAACAAACCTCAGCAGGAGAGAAGCCGACTTCTTTGAACCTCGCCAATATGGCGTCGAGACTATCTGTAGGATAAAATAAATATGGGAGAAGCAGTCGACGCATGTGGACCGTGCGCACCAAAAGGCTCAGGGACCAAACCCGTAGGTGATGCAGCCCGGGCAGCAGGACGACCAAGTAAGAACTCCGGGCGAGGAGCTCCGGGGCAGTTCGCAACACCAACCGCACCGGCAAACTGGATGCTATACGTTGCATTAGCAAAATAATGGTGAAAGAGGAAGGAATGATCTCACAAATCACCAGCAGAGATGTTGTGGGCATCGAGAATGGGACGTTGTAGATCGATAATATCGTCCAGCCCATTATTGGCGGAGAAGGTCAACTCCTATTAGGACGGTTATTTTGTGAACAGGACCATTATTTAACACCTTACGGTGTCCTCGAAAGTGATGATGGATCCGTCGGCGCCACCTCCACTGTTGACATGGTTCAGTGTCGCTGTTTTCGCAGTCAAAACTTTGAACGAACCCTATGCGAGTATAAATTCGTGATGAGCCGGGTTCATTCAACAATAATAAGGGGGTGCATACCTCTGGTAGGAGAAAACCCAATGGCATCATGGAACGTCAACCGTAGGGACTCGTGCACCTGCGACGATTTAGAGAGTGGTATTTTTCACAGCGTGTGCGCCGACCTCCTCGCCGCATTCCCCCCCGTCAAACAGGTTCTCTTGGATATCAGCCAAGATGGGGAAGAGAACGCAGCATGCAGCGTTCGCAGTGGTTTGACCCGTAGCGCAAGTGACGCGTTTCGTGACCGCGCCTTGTTCGGGAACGCTTAAGTCTCATAAATCAAGTCAATCTGTAAGCTCACCGTTCGCAACACGAACAGCGGCGATGGCAAAGACAAGAGCGGAGAGAGTCCTGAATGTCATCGGAGGCCAGGGAGGTTCCAAGGAGATTTCCTATGGTTTGCATCGTTTGCACCTCGTTTTTATATCTGCAAGGTAGGAAAAGAATCCCAAATAACCTAACCAATACCAGACCTGCGATTGAGTAAAATTAGGGCAAAGACGAGAACGAAATAACGGTACCCGCGCCGGATATCTCAAAACTAGGTCAGGCCAACATGTCCCGTGTGTGCTGCATGGAAGAGTGAGAATACGAACGAAATAACTGTTCTAATCAGACTGAAATAGCCGGGGGTGGGAAGATGTGCGCGGCCCGTTCAGGTACCGAAAGCGTATGCGAAAGGAAAATTCGAGACTGGTCGAGTACCTGCTATTCGGCTTCACAGGCGCGAGTGTTCCGAGGATGAAAGAGGGTCCGAGTAATGCCATTTCTGAGACTCACCGTTTTTCTGGTGTGAACAAAGTGTGGGGCTAAACCATGCTGTTCGTTCGACGGGTATTTTAAACCGAGAGATACTGATATCTATTTTTGTCCACACCTTGTATCCAAGAGAAGACGTGGGAGCGAAATGGAGATAAGGGGATACAACCCGAGTTTAGACCGACCTGCCGCTTGCGTGCCGCCGGGAGAGCCGTCCTGCGTGGACTGAGAGGAAAATAACCCTGGAAAGATTTTGAAGATATGATGTGAGAAGCTCCGGGAATAGTACAGTTTGCTTCTCGAATAATCCCTTCCAACGCCGGTGTGACCGCCTGGTGGTATTCCTGGTACCGATGTAGGTTACCAGGTCTGAAAGTCGGAATTCGAGATTCATAAGGCCCTCCGGGCATCCCTGGTACCTTCGAAACTGGCACATTGTTCAACGGCAAATCCTGTCCAAAAAAATGATCCGAAAAGAATTCAATTATAATCATGGGCCTCTGCTTATTATTCAACCACAATCTCAGCTAGCGCTGCAGGATCATGAAACATCTCGGGGGAGATAAATCATCTGTATATTGATTCCTGCAAGCATTCCGTTTAGGTCAAGTATGTGGCGAGCTTGCACGGTGTTTACCTGCCTCCAACATGGGCTTCCCATCAACAACTGAGTCTTGAGATCCCCACCGGTTATGACAGTCAGCTTCACTGTTTATAGTTGATTCACATTGGAGTAAGTTTCCTGTACAACTCAAATGATGGGAGGATGACGAGGAGGAGAATTTCTGGCATGCTGAAAGAATCGTTTCCTGGATGCCCCGCGTAAGCTTTCACTCCGGTCTTTTTGGGAACATCGTTTTTTAAGCCATAAGAGTGTGCCTGTAAAAAACGAAGCGGAACGCTTCAGCAGACAGTACTGAACGCGAAATTTTGAGTGACACAATCTGGCATCTTTTGCTGAGGCCCTGATGCGCTAGGTTCGGAGCAAGCCCGCTCCGGCCCGGCAAGCCGGCACTTCGCTGACGGAAGCGTGTTTGGCTTGTTTGTTCGCTCCGGCATGTCATCGGCATGTTCGGCATCGCGCGGCTTCGTCAGAACGGGGCTTGTACCGAACCTACTGATGCGCACTTGTTTTTGGTTGGAATTGTTTTATTTTATTTTGCAAGTCTGATGTATAATATGTGTCAGAGCCGAGAACCGGCTTTGGCTTGAAAGCCAGAAGCCGCGGCTTTTTGGCAGGCAGTGATGCTAAATTTTGGCGTTGGCCTGGCAAAATCCTAGGCCAAAAGCCGACTCGAAGCCAAAATTTTGGCCTGGCTTTAGCCCTGGTACCAAATAACCGTGGCTTTTTGGCCGGAGGCCAAAGCCGGAACATCACTAGTTGGCAATGACCTCTCAGGAAAGTGGTCTTGATGGGAGTCAATAGTATGTCCTCCTCGTAGATGCCCACACTGTGCTACCGACGTGGAATCAATTCAAACCAGCTGTGCCTCAATCCGTCGGCTCCAATAAATTCCGAGGGCACTCTGCCCCGAGTACGGTGCCGGTACTTCAACTGGCCAGTGTTATGGATATATACACATTCCGTATTCATCAATGGTTGGTCATTTATTACGCGGAACACCGTTCCATCAGCGCTTCTCGACGCGTGGGCCGACGCGTGGGATTCAACACAAATCACCTGATCGTTCAGATCAAATCAACTAAAATTGTGTACCTATAGGCTATATACTCCTCAAGCAATAAACACGATTATTGACGCGTATTCACGCATGAAATATATCCATACATCGGACCCTTCGGCCCTTCGATTTCATACAGATGCAGGTAATCCACCAGGGCTGTAAATCATCCCATCATTCTGACTGCCAGGTTCCGGAGCAAAGCTGGAGTCATTCTGAGGAGATGGCTCACTCTGAGTCCTTATGACTCAGTACCTAGTTTATAAACCCAATGTAGCCCATCATGGGGCATCCCATCTTTACTCAATGCCATTTTGTTCCCCATTCACCTGCATGATTCAAGTGACTTTGAAGACTATTCAAGCCTACTACGTTACCTTCCAGTTGATAGCTGCATGCTCACCTGGAAGTTAATGATATTACTGTCCTAAGCAGGTAGTTAGACGGTTTACGTGTGCTTGCACGTCACTTGACTGTATTAAATTACTCAAGCGTCGGCAGTCCCATTTGAACTCAAATCATTTAGCGACTACTTAAGTGAAGAGATTTAAGAACTAAGTTCGTAAATAAGCTGAATTTATCCGCATCTCTAACACTGGTGGACACATTGGGAAATCTCTTCCAGAAAAAGACTTGCGTCATTGATCACGACTATGACGACAACCCAATCTGCAGGTCCTCTTGCAGATCTGACAACTAATCCGATATCTTTCGGCTATGTTCATTATGAGCATTCTCTATCCCAAGTTGTTGAGGAGTCAGGACAAGCGAATCGGAGTATTTCACAGTCCCCTTCAGATTGTCAAGACTCACTCACGCGAGGCGTCACGGAAGGAGCTTTCGACCCTGAAAGGGGAAATCGATTCTCTTGAATCATCGAGCACTCACGGATTTACTACACAGGTATCGGCAACAGAGTCTCGCACCCAAAATAACGGAAAATGAACCAATTTAATCAAGATAACCTCACTGCCTCCAGGCACGGAACTCGAGGATGAAGACGTCAAGGAGGAAATCGAAAACGAATTCGTTGAGGGGGGTAGATGCAGTGGGAAATGAAGAAAGGTAGGGGAAACAGCGGTCCGACGACCGGGCCATCTTCGAACGAGATGGAACGTAGCGTCAAATCCTCCAGTTGCGGTGGTGATGGAGCATTCGGTGTAGGTTCTCTGCCTGAATCCGACCTTGGGATGTCAGCTGGGCGTACGCCTCGATGTCCCAGGTGGCGGGGATGATGCCGACAAGGCACAACTCGCTCAGCGGTCGGACGCCCAACAGTTTGGACAAGTCGAGGCTCAGCTGGGCGACACCCCATTCACCCCATACCAGCACAGCAACCTGCTCCAGCTGCGGCTTGACCACCCCGTGGAGGAGACCCACGGTTGCGCCAAATTTCGAGGCCGTAGTGTAAATGACGAGTCGGTGGCAGCGTGGAATGAGGGATGTCCTCAGTTGGTGGGAGGACGCCTGCATACGCGACAGGTCGACGTCTTTGTCGCGATAATCAATCCAAAGATCGATGGCGTCTTCAGATGCGACTCGGTCAATGAAGAACTGGAGGGCGGTAGGAACTTTGAAGGTGTTCTTATGGACAACCACAGGTTGCCGCATGGTAGGTGCTGTGTCGATCAGGGTCCACCAGAGTCTGCAAACCGACCTCGCAGCTCCCCGCAATCGTTCAAATACACACAGCCCTCCGCCGCTTAGAGTTTTTGACTTTCCGCCCTCGTACTCGTGACTAAGCATCTCCTTATTAGGAAGTTTGATTGGCGCGCGTTCGGCACGGCAGGAAAGTTTCAAACCCCGACGTGTTACTGGTCACATCGTCCATCCTTTCCTCCGCCCACCATGCCACCAGCGTCGCCAGCTCGTTGGTCGCCCCCCACTCCCGTCGCCGACACGTTCTATCTTCTGCGTTAACCCATATCCGCGGCGGCCTCCTTGAACCACTGGCGTCGCCAGCTCTTGGGTTGATGCGGCCAAAGGCGGCCAACCTTCCCGGCAATGCGCCTCGCGACGCATTTGTCACTGTTTCAATGCACTCCACTGCAGCCCTCCTCACACCTGTTTCACAATAACATCACCCTCCCGCTCTCTACTGTGCCACTGCCCAGTCATGGTGCATGCACAGCTGTATTTCACACTATGAACGCGACGGAGCGCGAGTCATCATGAGTACTTCATGCTCCTGTTCTTCTACCCCTCTCTCCTCTCACCAAGCTCCCTATTTGACGCCCCCATAAGGCTAGTTATAGTGTAGCTAGCTGTATCCCAGTTATATTTAAACTTCATGTATCTAGCATTATAAATTCATCCATGATTCTCCTACACTCTATCAGGATATTCCTTTTCATTTCTGCATTCAGCAATTTTGCAGAGCGCTGCCAAACTCGCTGCCACCGACTTTACTCGGTGTGACAACTCTTGGCCGGCGGAGATCGAAATATTCGTTGGCCGGATGTGCCGTTCCCAAAGCGGGAATGCCTTAAAAGGAAACACGAGGGCGGAAAATCGAAAACTGCCGCTTAGACTTGTAACCAGTCTGTAAAACGAACGCCGAAAAAATGCGGCGAGCGCTTCGGTGTTTTACAGACTGGTACATCTCGGGAAAGGGGATTGAGCTGCCAACGGAGTTTGAAAAAATTAGCAGGTGCCGCGATCGGCCGATAAGCGAGCCATCAAAATCAATCAATTCTGCCCCAAAACTCGATGGCCTTTCCTGCTCTTCCATCCGCAATGAAAAAAATCTGAAGAGGGAAATGTACTTAATTCTAGCATATAAAAGTTCATGACAATTTGAATTTCCTTAAATTTCAAAGTGCAAGAGGACACGGGCCTCAACCAAATTTAAACTCCGCTGTCAGCCCAATGCAAGATTCCGAGATGTACCAGTCTGTATACAACCGAAGTGCTTGCCACATATTTTCGGTATTTTGTATACAGACTGGTCACGAGTCTATCCGCCGCTATCCAACGGGTTTTTCTCGTCCACGTCTGAGATCGCTATCAGCTTCAGGCTTTGCAGGATTAGAATAGAAACTTCATTCGATCGAATCTAACAGGAAAAAAAAAAAGAATCCTGTCATTATGCAGAGGAACGGGAAACAGGGAAAACGCACGAGGATTCCTGGGGTCTGGATTCCCGCGACTTCTTGATTCGAAATATTCCGAGTTCTGGTGAAGACATAGAAGGTGGGTTTTGGCGTTAAAAAAATGTATACCGATCTACGGCAGAGAGAAAGAGGTGAAAGAGCGGGGAAATGTTTTGAATTAATTGCTAGACAGAATAAATAGTAAATAAAATAGGAGAAAACAGGAGAAAATACTGTCTGAGACAAAGGACCACTACAAATTAGCAACGGGCCGAAAGGAAGGCGGTGAGCGGCGGTGACGGCATCGGAGAACGACTGAGTCTGAGTAAAGATGGTGCTACGGCCATGGCACATCACCACGGCGCGCTGGTTGTACAACCTGTGATGGAGCCAAAGATGGATCCACAAATAAACGTAACTTGTCGTCGCCGCATAGCTGCCTCCAAGCTGCCTCTCAAAGCCTCTTCGCGAGCCGACTATTATATTATAAGTCACAATTCACGGTAAGTATGTTTCACAAACCAAAACCCGTGCCCAGGATTGTCGCCAAAAGACGTTATGTTATGTACTCCGGCAACCTCCGGTCGATCCTTTCCGTGCGTAAATGGCAGCGAGCGCGCTGCCCGTACACAGTTAATTTTTTTGGTTTGTACGTCGCCGCCTGCCGGCCATCCCACCAGTCATATCGACACTGGATCAAAAAAACCGGTAACTTGCGTGTTTGAAATAAAGGTCACACAATGTCACGATTGTGAAACCGGTTGTTTGCACCAAGTTTGCACTGCCTTTCTCTCCGTTATAAGTATGACGAACAAGGAAAATCTCCCCTTACTCTCATCTGCAGATGCAGTCTTGTCCAAGCACCAATGCGCCTATCCAGCGCCTCCCTACCGAAAATCTCGTCCATATTTTCCTGTTCCACGCCCACACATTGGGGTATAAATCTGACGGCAGGATGCACGCCGTCTTCAGAACCGAAGTAGAACGCCTTGCAAACCTTCTTCTATTGACATTATCCCAAGTCTGCTCTCGGTGGCATATGATCGCTATTGACACTCCAATATTTTGGACGAAGATTGTTCTCAACGGCGTACTATGGCGTACTCCATCCCACCTTCAGACGACCGTAGCACTGCTAGTTTCCGCGCTGAAGCGTGGCCGTGATTTGCCCCTGATACTCGAAATCACAGACGACGATAACCTACCTCCCCACCCTCGCATTTTCCATCTGCTCGCTAGCCAGTCATGGCGGTGGGCGTCGGTCAGCATCTTCTGCGCCATTGAGGGCATTTACTTCTCGGGCTTGGAGGGAAAACTTCCGATGCTGCACAAACTGCAACTCGACGTGCCCAGGGCATCGCCTCCGAACCCCCTCCTTTGTTGAAGGGCACGCCTGGCTTGCGCGTACTATCTGTTTCTTCCCCCCTTCTCGGAAACATATCTACGATCAACCTCCAAGAGCTTATTGTGTTTGGATGCAAAGCGCTCGAACCCCCCGACATCGCCCGATGCATGTCCCTTCTTTCGCGCTTGACACCCACCGCTTTCCACCTTGCGTTCGCGTACGACAAATGGTTGATTAACCCGAATGAACCGGTTGACCTCCATATTGCGCCGCAACTTCGACGATATCCTCGTTCGCCTGCGTGTTTGGAGATGTCCATCCCCAACACTCGCTCGAAATGCTCGGCCAAATTCTCGCCAGCTTGACGATGCCTGCGCTGCGGGAGATGAGGTTCTGTTGTGCTTGTTATCCGCGAGGAGTGCTGGAATGGCCGAGCGGGCAGTTCCTCGCGTTGTGCGCGCGGTCAGGATTCCAGCACACTCTCAAGATATTAAAATGTCCCATGTGCGCGTGACCGAGGCTGAGCTCGTCGAGGTGCTCGCCGTGCTCACCTCGCTGGAGGAGCTTCAGATCGCCGACAAGCGCACTGTTGATGACGAAGGCGCCGATGTGGTGCTTATGACGGACACCCTGCTCTGCGCCATCACATGTGCGGCCCCGAACTCAGGCAGCTCCGGCGCCGCACCCCTTGTCCCTCGGTTACGTGTCCTGCGTTGCGCATCCAGGCTCCAATTCACGCACAACCTCTTGCTGGAGTTTGTGTCGTCTCGGCTCGAGCATGCACCGAACTGCGCCCCATTCCGACTCCAGATCCGACCGTTGACAGAGGCAGACGGCCGCCTCGACCCCGAGGTACATGCGCGGTTGCAGGCGACGTGGTCGCAAAATCGACGCTTTGTTTATTACTTTGGGACTCCAAAATACCCCGCGTTGTTGTGGGATTAACTGACCGAGACACGTACTTACCAGACTAATATACTGTGTGCACAATGCCCATGCATATATATCACATTTGCGGGGTTCAGCGGATTGAGTGTGAGGAGACAGGCTGATTTACTGGAAGCGAGGTAAAACGTCGAAATGAACCGTTCCACGTTGACAGGAACGCAAGCTACAATTCTCGAGATCGGCACATAGTTATATCGTCGTTGCGTGATGTGGCTGAAAAAGCATGAAGAAACGGATCACATCGCAGTTCAAATGCTGTCGCCACCTCGTGCAAGTGCACGTACGTCTGTTGGATACTCATCCACTCCCTTACATTGCCTATGAATCGGTCGCGTTCCCGGTTGCGGTCGTTTATCGTGCTTGTGATCATGAAACTCGCGGACAAGTACAGCCTACTAGTAGTGAATTGGAGTGGATATTTACGAGCCGTTTGGCCTGCGAGATGCGCACGAATGAAACCGAATGGTCCCTAACTCGTGCAAAAAGATAAAGATGTGCGAGGGTATTATACTTCAGTACGACCCCGCGGGACGGGCGGTGCGAGACTGTGCCGTAAAACGCGTCGATCCGACCACCAGCAGCTGCCCGCGACTCGGAAGAAGTGGCCGGTTGGTACCCCTTCCTGTTAACAAAAAAGTCTTGAAGCAAGCAACAATGGATAACTAGACTCGTAACCAGTCTGTAACCAAATGCCGAAAAATTGTGGCAAGCACTTTCGGTGGTTACAGACTGGTACAACTCGTTGCCATCGATTGAGCTGTCCGCGGAGTTTGAAATTTTGGTGAGGGTCCTGTTCTGGGGTGCAGTTTGGATATGAATGAATTTGGGAAACATAGGAATGACTTTACCTTAAAAATGACTAAATCTGCCTCCTCACTTATTTTTTAATCTAACTTGGGAGAGTGTAAAGAACCATCAACTTTTGACCAGAATTGATGGATATTGATGGCTAGCTTCTCGGCTGATCACGGCACCTGCCAAATTTCAAACTCCGGGGACAGCTCAATCGCTGTCAACGAGTTGTACCAGTCTGTAACCACCAAAGTGCTTGCCACATTTTCGGCTTATTGGTTACAGACTGGTTACGAGTCTAATGGATAACCACCATTCAACCTCGAACAAAAGCACCAATTATCGGCGACATTGATTCCAAAATGACAAACTAGATGCCTACTCCCTAGCTAAAGCAAGTTTCAATTCGGCAACCGCCGCATTCAGATACAAGTGGCGCCCCGAATCCCGAATCCGCCGAATCCCCCGAATTGCCACAGCGCTAACGACCGTCGCGATCCTCAACTACACCCATGCCCAAATTAGAGCCCACCTCCGGAGATATATCACCGTCGTCCACATCCGGGTTCTCCCCGCTCGCTGTGTCGCCTTCATCTGCCGCAGATGCGTCGAGTTCCGCCGCACCGTAAAAGTCCATGGCCTCAACAGACACCTGTGTTCCAGAAGTGCGCATGGCGTTGATAACGTCCGGGAAGACGTCCGCGGTATTGAACGGCTCTTTGACGTAGAGCGTGACGTCCTTTAAGGTGCCCCGCCGAGCGAGAGACCCCTGAGGGGAGGCCAATTGGACACCGAGACGAGATCATGCCGAGCGTCGACCAGGTGGCGTCCATGCGGATTGTGTGGAGATTTGGAAGAAGCATGGGCGGCACGAGAGGATTGTCTTGGCAGGCGAGTTCATGCACTAGGCGGTCATACGGATGGGCAGGACTCATATTGGGCCCGTGCAAGCGGAGCGTGAGCTCCTCCACCGTCGGCGATTCTGAAAGGAAAGTCGATGACGAACTGCAGCTGCACACAGAAGTCGTAGCACAGTGAAAGCGCGATGAGCTCGAATCCGGACCTGTGGCGGAAATCCGTGAAGAGTTCAGGGTCGACTGGAGTATTGGGGTTGTTGTATTCTTCGAAAAGGGCTGGTGATGCTCAGATCGACCAGTTTGGAGAGCTTTAGACAACCCCAGAAGACAGAATGCATATCCCAGACTGTTATGTGGAGTTTTCGCAACTCGGGGACTGTGATGAGAGTTTCGAGAAGGTTGTGTCCGCCCTCTGAATCGTAGCAGTGGATTATGCAGACTTCCAACTAGAGACGCGTCAAGCACTGAAGTATACGAATAGATTTGGGCGAAAACTCACATTGACGCATTGTTCGAATATAACAAGGCACTCGGACTGGCATATCAAAATGTTCGGTGCACAGAACTCCGTGAGCTGGGCCAAAGGCAGTTCCCATGTGTTCGGCTGAAAGCTGTCGCCGAACAGGGAGTCCCATGTGTGAACTCCAACCGTAAGCCGCTCCAAGTTCGACGTAATCGCGAATATTTCTGATTCATCTGGACAAATCAATTGGCGGTTTTTCGGGAATGCTGCGCTGATAAATGAGCGACATCGCCTGGAGATGGTCAAACTGAATGGCAGGACCTGTGCAACTAGCTCGTGCAGTGTGGTCGGAGATATCAAGGGACACCGTGCGCAGTCGACGCGAACACCAGTTTAGCAGTGCGAATGCAGGATCAAACGTGCCGGGTTGGGTCGTGCGACTTGTAATGGAGAGCGAGATGAGGCAAGAAAGCATACATTCCGTGACGAGTTTCATGATTCGACTCAATTTCTGCGCCGGCAGGTTGTCGTGAAAGGTCAGCGTGTACTCGTCCCAAAGTTGTGCATTGCCGCGGGCCGCATTTCTCCGGTATGTGCAGACATGGGAGGACGCATATGGAGGGGAACTTGTCGCTGGATGCAGGAATTGCGATTCCCTGGGAGTCGTTGCGCGCCTCAATTCCCAGGATCTGTGACCCCGAAGTTGGGCCTTTTGTGCGAAGACATGAGTCGGTTGTCGTGGCTGTCGTGGTCTTCCGCTTACAATATGGAACAGGAGAACAACAAGACAACGCCGCAACGAGTTATTGTTTCGCAGAAGAAGTAGGCGTGAGAATTATTACTATCTTATCGGATCTTGCGTTATCTCATGTCTTTGGCAAACAAAGGCGAGAGACCATAAGCTTGATAGAATTAAGCACAGGAGAATAAGTACAGAGAAGGGAAGAACACGAGTACGCGCTATCTTCCGTCCACTCACTTCATTGTACAGGAATGCCCCTCGTGTGGCAGATCTAGACTCTGCCACGTCACCCTATCCCCTCCAGCGCGCCAAATCTCGCCGGACGGCCGCTGCGGATTCAACTTCGCGCGAATTGACCAGGAGGTGAAGGGCATGCTAGAGGTCGTTGACCTCGTCAGCGTCTACGGGACGCGGAGGCCCTGCGGGACGGCTGCGAGTTGGGTGGGCGAGACGGGGAGGACGTGGGGCGGATCGGATTTTCGCGCCAGGTGCGACCGCAGAAGTGAGCAGAGATGGGATGCGGGGCACGCAGGACAGCCATCGCAGCATGCTCGCAGGCGGCTTCGTGGGCGCCGATAGCGCGCGGAGGACGCACTGGATCGGTGCAGGCTGGATCGGTGCAGGCTGGAGGTGTGCTTGAAAGACGACACATACGGATCGGCATTGGGTGTCCTGCCGGGATCGCATCCAGCAAACAGGTGAAGCACGGGGCATGCAGGACGAGTATTAGAGAGTGATAGAGAAGGGCGGTCTGGGCCTCGATGGCGCGCGGAGGAGGCGCTACGTCAGCGCGCGCTGGGGGGTGTCGTCTGACGCGAAGGCGCAGCCCAGCGAAGAAGTTAGCGGCAGGGGCATGCAGGTCGAATATCATAAAGTGCTGGAGGAGGGCGTTGTGGGCCTCGATGGCGCGCGGAGGAGACGCTACGTCAGCGCGCCAACTGGGGGGTGCCGTCTGACAGGAAGGGTCGCAGCCGGCGCAGCCCAGGGAAGAAGTTAGCAGCGGGGCATGCAGGACGAGTATCATGGGGTGCTGGAGGAGGGCTTCGTAGGCCTCGATATCGCGCAGAGGAGGCGCTACGTCGGCGCGAGCCGGGGGTGCGTCTGAAGCGAAGGCGCGCAGCTGGAGCGTGATTTGGCTGGCATCGCGCGCAGGAGCGAGAACGGCTGTGGGGCGCGCGCGAGGTAAGGCACTGGATGAGAGTGGCGTGGGCGTGGGTGGGGTGCGGAGAAATTGCGATAGCGCGCGGGGGGGAAGCGGGTCGAATTTCCCGCCATCGATGCGCGCAAGGCGGAGAGGAGGTGCGACGCACGCACGAGTGACGTGGCGGCACGATGGAGAAGGGTCTCGCGCGCGCGGCTAGTGCCCGTAGCTCAGTCACGACGGAGGCAATAGCTCGGAGGCCGACTGGATCTTCTTGCAAAACTGCGGGATAAGCAGGTAGGCGTGCAGGAGGGGGTATCGCAGCGCGGCAGCAGAGTAGAACCGCGGCGCAGGCATGCGGGGCATCATAGTGTGTGCTTGAGGAGCGTGTCGTGGGCGTCGATGGCCCACGATGGCGCGGCGACATCAGTGCGATGATGAGGGCATGGCGCGGAATGGCAGCGATTGTCCTGCCAGTCTCGCGAACAGTAGCGGCGAGAGCCGCGGGGTATTCACAAGGGACATGACAGCGCACTGCAGATGGGCGCCGTGGGCGACGAAGACAGTGGGCGTATGACACGGAGGGTGACGCCGATGGGTTTTCCACCCTGGTGCTGCGGGAAGCATTAGCGCACGGAGGAGGCCCGTAGTCGGGACGAGCTGGGGGTGCGCGCGGGCCGAGCGGGTCGTGGCCTTAATGAACACACAGGCGGGTGGCCGTGGCGCAGAAAGCCCTGTACTTCCTGGGAAAGGCGGGACGCGACGGGCCAACTAGGTGCGTGTCAAGATAGGCGCGCTTCTGGGAGGACTTGACGGGGGTAGACACCGAAGTTGTTAGGGTAGTGGCATAGATAAGCCTGAAAAGAAATCACATTCGAATTGGCTAGATCGATGGGCGGAAATTACGTACCGGGGTCCCAAGTGGTCATGATGACGATTCTGTGGATAGCAATTAGCCCGGCAGAGAAAAAGAGAGCGGAGGTGGTGGGATGCGCAGGATAATCCTCAATCTGTTCAAGCAAGGGAACATATGCCGCCGCCGCCGGATTTTGGGATACATAAAAAAAAAGCAGGAAATTCCTTACAGATTGTTACGAGGTTTGGAGGGACCTCCGAGAAAATACGAGTGGGACAAGATGAGCCATATGGGTGTGAATCAGACAGCGACCACGCGCTAGGTTACAAGATACAAAACGGCGCCGATTTGCATCTGAATGCACATTGCACACAGGAATCGATTCGCCGAAAAAAAGGCGAGTTGTCACGCCGCCGAAAGGGAGATCGGCGGAATTGGGTGAAGATATTCCACCTTGAACCCGTTGACAACAGCAAAAGCCAAGTTTTCGTTGCTCGCAGCGCAGAGGAGAAGGTTTGTGCGTATTGACATTGTGTTGACACTTGTGTCTAGTCACTTGCTGTGACAACGTTACTTGTCCTTTTACAACGCTCATCAACTGACAACCCAGTGACAACCCCACTCCAAAGTTCCTCGCAGTCCTCGCTTTCCTTGCTTGTACTCTGTTCGTGAGGCGCTGCTTCAGGCTATTTTTCAAGTATTTTTCTTCCCTGTTCTTCACTAAGTCGTCCCAAATCTCGGTAAATCCTTCGGCGGCCGGCTTCGGGCCTGTATCCTCTCATCTCTCTACATAAGAGAAAATTTAGCCTCTCCAAGTAATAATTACCTCCGAACACTTTATGAAACCACAGCCGGATCAAAGCCCGGGAAACTAGTTCGTCAGATCATCTCAGATGTCGTCGAACATTTGATACCTCGGCGCTATCCTCAATGACCGCATGGGCTTCGGGATCCACGTACGGGCTAGGCAACCTTCATTGAACTTTTTCTCTCGCCACCAAGAGATAAGTAGCCCAAACTCATAACTGCACGACCTCAGAGGGTTACAGAAATTTTCGAAAGCTGTGTATTCTAGCATCATTGCCTATCATTGCAGGGTCTTTACAATGTTCACATCCAAAGGAGCGGGTCTGTGGGGAAGAACAACAACACGTGGGTCTTCCGGACATATTTTATACATCGGGTTCTTAACTTCTTAGTCCTCGCCAATCATCTATCCAAGGCGCCTCGAGATCATTAGCCGATGCAATGATAAACGGCATTCAGATCCGAGTGGCCTTGCTGCTCCTCCCTCTACATACGTAGGCGTCCGTGGCCGATGCCTCCTTTTTTTGGCCCGGTGAACATTGGCCAGACGTCAGTAGCTGCTGCCTGCTCGCGTTCCTCAACCATATGCTCATATATACCTGACGAAGCACGAGCCCGATACTTTTCGGCGGCCTCATCGTTTTTATGCTGTTTGGCGCGCTGTCCGTCCAACTCTGTGCATATTCCGTTCATTCTGGGCGTGCGTCTGGATATTGAAAGAATATCTAGATGTTTACAGCCTCTGTTTTCCGCAGGACAGGCGCGGAGTCAAGACCCTCGGTACGTTGAGGACGTCTTGCAAGTACTTGCCCGCATCTTAATTGGTTACCTCACAGTTTACGGAATCTATCTGACGATGCTCGTCTGCCTCTGCCTCGACACGGCGGACATGCACTTCTGGTTTCGGCGCCGGCTTCGGCGACCTAGACAAGTTCCAACGGGCGCGTTTTTCCGGTGTCAACGGCCCGATCGTCGGATCCCTCGTCGGGCTCTGCGTCCAGTCGCGTACCGCATAAGCATGTTCCGCCAGGCCGTCTGGTTCAGCGGCGTCGTGGCCGTGGTGCGTCCAGCGCCTCCTCTGAATCTCGCAGATGCTTATCGAACGGTCGTTCCCCTACCTGTACAAAGATTCCATCACGCAAGCCGCGGGCGGGATCGGCGCGGGCACCACGCTGTACCTGGCGGACAGCGGACGGGTTGAGCTACTGGCCAGGAACGTGTTTTTCATCCACGTACGTTTCCGCCTAGCTGCGCGCGCTCTTGCTTGAGCTGATTCCCGCGGATACCTATACAGATGTGGCTGATAGGCTCTGCAGTCGCAGACATCCTCATTGCGGGTGCCATGACTTATCTCGTAAACTTCGTCCCCTTGTCGCTTCGCATTCTTCACTGATCATGTCCCTCTCAAGCTTCTGAATACCGCGGAGCCCGGCACGCACCATATCGTCAAACGTGTCGTGCGCCTCATAGTCGAGACCAACTCTCTGACCGTGTGCGATTCTTCTATAATGCCTGTGTAGTGTCCCCTACTGAAACCAACAACTTATCCAGCGTCCGTAGCGATCGTCGGCGCCTTCCTCTTTGCATTCTCGGTACGTCCTCCCCCCCCCTCTGCCTCCAACCCATCTCTCAAAACTAACGCAAAAACCAGAAATCAACGTACTTCCTCTGCCCGTGCGTTCCTTTTCCTCCAACTTGTCCCTCACCTCACCAGTCATCTTCTACCCCGCAGAACCAGCATCCTCCCCGAGATGTCCGTCCCTCTCCCATCTCGCATCCCAAAACATACTCACCCGGCCCACCCACAGATACGCCAACACCCTCCTGCTCGTGCTCAACAATCGCGCCACGCCAAACCGCACCGCGCCACAGCGTGCCCCGCCCTCGAGTAACAACATCAGCTCCGTCTCCGACGGCACGACCGCGCACACGCAAACGGCGGGCCTTCCGCGTAGCTTGTATGGCTACGGTGCGCCGGAGGACGTGCCCATGAAGACAATGTCGCCCCCGCTCGGGTCCAACCGGCGCACGTCGATCGAGAAGAGACCAAGCATGTCGCTCGATAATACCCCGATCCCCCGGGGCATGTCATTGTCGCCACCGCGCTCCGAAATGTCCCTTCCGTTCCAGACGACTAATGCCAATAATCACCGACGGTGGATCTCGACCGTCATGATTTTGGGGTGCGTGTTCTTTTTTTTTTTTTTTCCTTTCATGGAATTCTCTGTTTCGTCCTGTGGGCTTTCATAAAGTTTTGACCTGCTTGTTTGTTATGACCTCGCGACGCCCTCGGTTTCCAACTTTTTTATCGTATTCTGAACCTCTTACTCCTATTTTTCTCGAGCTTCGTTCGTTTCGAAGTTCTCTCCATTCGTGGAGTTCTTCTTTATCTGCCTTAACTTAACTGGGCTTTATTATTATTCTCGCTCGTTGTGCTGATTATTCATTCACTTCTGTATCAAGGACCGACCATATGTGAGCAGTTGGGAGTAACACCTTCTGCTTGGCAATCTTGGCGATACTTGTCGCCCCTTTTCTGGCGTAGTGCAGGATGCGACCGCCGTGAATTCTGTATACCACCATAATAACAATTGCGGGAGGGTAACGCGTGCTTCCGCTTCCTGTTATAGTATCCTTGTCGCTGAACATTCGTCGCTGCAACATATTATATTTCACTATCGCAATCTGGATATTTCTTGTCATTAATTAAGAGAGTGAACTATCGGACTACAAGGTACTCCGCCAGTTGAGCTGCTGCCGCATGCGAACGGTGGGTATGGTATTTCTCAAGTTCTGAGGTTGGTGGGTTGGGGTTATAGCCGGCTGACTTCCACTGCGCAGAGGAGCGTAGTCACGCTGTCGGGTGTTCAAATTGGGGTGGGTTCAATATGACTCCAGGTACGGATTCACTGCGTTCCCTGGGCACCGAGGCACAGGCTCTGCCGAGGTGTGCCGAGATCTGCATATTTATCTCCCTTTTCCAAACTCCGTTTGACCCCGTTCATGGCCAGGGAAGGTCCGTGCGGCACTGTAATCCATGCTAGTGAAAAAAAAGCGCATTTTGAGTGAGGCGTTGTGGTCGTTTGGCAATAACTTTGGGCTGAATCAGCTGATGGCAGCAGGGCCGCAGCACAGGGACGCACAGGCTGTGCCGAGATCTGCCGAGATGTGCCGCCGTCATCGCCACGTGGCCTGCCTCGGGCTCTCGGCACACCTCAGCACAGGGCCGCAGACCTTTGCCTCGGTGCCCAGGGAACGCAGTGATTAAGGGCCAGAACGCACTAATAGCACTGGTTGTATTTAAGGGAGTCCCTTGAAATGCGCTCACCTTCTCGGAAAAAATGAGTCCGTTCCGGAGCTTAGTTGAAAAACATCGATATGACTTCCACGATTGTTAGGTTAAGCTCCGCCACATGATTCCGGGGAAGGCCCCGTTCGAGTCGGGGTCGGTGGACTCGACATTGGTAGGCTCAAGTTTTCTTTTTTCATTGAGTCGAGTCCGAGGGTTGATGCAGGACGGGTTCCCAAATTGGGATTCATCACGAACTGGAGTAGGCTCGAACCAGCC